>PNEQ01075299.1:0-52771 GCA_003012365.1 Medauroidea extradentata
TTTAAAGTTAAATTTAAACTTAAAAAAGGAAAATTTTAATGCACATTTCTCTACTCGCATCCCCAATTAATATGTTGGATCCCGCCGTATACATCCTTATACCTGGTTAATTTGGCCTACTTAATTTGTTATTAACAACAAAGAAAAGAAAACATCAATTAAGACAAAAAAAAATTGAAATTACTGTATGATAAGAGGCAAAGTAAGTAAGTGCTACGTGCCTGTGCACGTCACAATAATGTTTAACTTTTCACAGATGATACAATGCACAAGATGCCATTTCTGCATATAAAAAATTTGAAAGGTAACACTTAGCACTGTCATCGATTGTCCTTCCAGCAAATAACACAGTTACATTCTTATTCAAACATTTCGAGTTTAAGCAGAAAAGCAATACTGTATCCTTCAAAATCAAGCGCACATGTAAAAAAGGTTACACAAATAAACTATTAGTCTCTGTTCACTCTAAGTTTAGTTCTGAAGTAAACAAATAACGTAATATCAATGCACTTTGCTAGCTTCGAATTGGCTCAATTTGTGCGTCGCGCCGACTTACTATTTCCAACCGACAAAAGTGTGTACAGTCGGCATGATAGGAAACAACAACGCTGTATGTATTAAAACAATATTGCGTGAGAATTTTGTACGCATTATCGACATAGGTAAACAAAAATTACATAAAAACTTGATAAAAATATTGACATCATGTGCAATTACTGTATATTTCAAAATTTAATAGTAATTGTCAAGTCATGACTAACAATTGTATTCAAATATTCCGGTAATAACGTAATGAAAATTTGGTACTACATGCAGAAAAAAAGTTGTTAACAAAATGAGTGATTAAACTTACCGTAAAGTTGTCCTGGATTATTTCGTACTTCGTTTTGGAAAATTCACCAAACAATCTGTCGATAATTAACGACGCATATTGTTTTTTTATATAAAAGATTGCTATGTGTGATTTTTTTTCTTGCCTTATAAACATCACCACAGTTTGTTCAATAATGAAGACATTTAACCAAGTTTCAAAAACCATGCAAGACATTTACACTGTTCACGTCCCGCATCACATAACCTAATCCACAATAGACGTAAATTAAATATAAACCGACGTGAGGACGGAACAAATTAGAACAAGGAACTATGGTTCGGACCACGCTGCAGTGTTTCGGACTAACTGGAACGGAAAATGGACAAACGAAAGAAAACATTCGCAGTAACCACAACATTGATGCGTTAACGTCCAAAAATACTTTGAAAAAATAAAACATTAAATCTGATTGTGATATTTCTGACTTATTTTTACTGTGGTAATTATTACTGAACTAAAATTTTGGTATTTTCAGAGTATCGTACATCTATAAATACTGCCAAGTGTACCAAGAAACTCGTACGTTTAGCAGTGCGTCAATCGTTAAATAACTCGTGAACCAACTGTACGGACGTGTCGTCCGCTATCTATAGTTATAGTAATAAACATGTAGCTTCGTAGAATGTGTTTGCAACGTTTGTATATTTTAGATATTTGTTAATAAAACTCTCTCATTAAGTGATGGAGTGGTAAATTTATATGTACACGACAGATAACAAAGATCTATTTCTTATGCAAGATCACAGTGCACGGCGGTCGGCAGCCAATGAACATGTTTGTTTATAATTTTATGTTTTATTTTATGAACACAATTATGTAACTCATTTCTTATTCCTGGTTAGAACAAAAAGATGAATAAAAACAATTTTTGTGAAACTACACATCAAAAATATTTCTTGGTTTTCTGAACCAGGATGACCTGGATGACTTGAGCAAGGATCAACTATGGCAACCAATAATTAACCTAGTTGGTAAGTGACACAGCTCCATTCCTCCAACCATCGTGCCAGTATCATATAACCCTGAGCACTCTACCTCCTTCTAAAGCAGTGATAGTATTCGTGACATCTAGGCACACCTTTTTGTTTACACTAAGCTGTAGTGAAATTATTGGATGTGCACATTTACCTAAAATTGTTGACATTTTATATCACAAGTAAAACTGAGCAAAAAGTATACAAGTAGAAAAAAAATTCTTACTGATAAGCAACCCAACGAATACACTCCACAAGCTAGCCTACCTATTACTAAGACGGTTTATGAAAGGCTACTACTATGTATGTCAAACCTGGAGATGTTTGTAAGAAGGGATCCAGTGACGATCCCCAGACAGCTCTTGCTGCTGTAGAGGGTGCAGTGGGTACGCGAACCATACAAACTTTAGTTCTGGATTTGTAAACTTGGTGTTGCCAAACACTTTGTCTGGTACCTGCAAACATACATACACACATACACACTTCTAAGTTTTCAAATCACCACATTGCAGCTAATCACTTAAGTAAAGAGGACATCCTGCTGTTGTAGGAAGAAGTACAGTACGTGGAATAATTATTTATTTAAGAAATTAATAAAATATCTAGTAATGTTTGTAGATACATAGTACATTTTTGTCCATGATAATGCAGTATCACTAACATCTTAATGTACTGTACTGGGTCAATTAACCCTGGTCCGTTTACATGGGGGTCTCCACAACAGCTATTTTCTGTTATAGTAAAGACATTGGTGAAGTGTTTGGTATGTGCTACCATCTACCTTTCGAGTAATAAATTGCGGGCCTACATTCATATGTATCGGTGCGACAGTTGCACACTGGAGGATGTATAGTGGCAAGTTGTTAAGGTAGATGTGTAGTTGACATCTGTGAGATGCCACACAACTTTGTGTGTTCTGTGTTTGCCTTTGCGAGTTGCAGTAGTTTTGAGCTGTAACCAATGTCAAACTGGTACGAAAATATTTTTCTTTTATTTCCGGTTTTATTTTACTTTTTTGAACCTTATGCTACTGAAATTTCTTGCTTTGTTCATTTCCAGACTTGCAATGAATAGGGTACAATCTAAGCAATCCTGATAATCTGAAGACAGTACTTGGTTTACATGAAGAAGAAAGCGAAGGTGATGGCAAATGCAGTGATGTAGAAGACAAAATAGAAGCTAGAGATAAACATACAGACACAGAACAAGGCGCGAGTGCTGATTCCGATTACGAAAACGACATTGAAAGTGGGCATTGGCTAGGGAGTGACAAAGTGACAAAATGGCAGAAGACCGAAAGGAAAATATTGTGACACGCTTACCAAGTGTAAATTTCTCTGCAAAAAATGCAAAAACAGCTAAAGAGTGTTGGGAGTGTATCTTTTATGACGAAATATTGCAAAGCACTGTTGAATACATAAACACAAAAATTTGAGAGGTGCTGGAAAATTACAGTGGAAATAGAGATTCGAGGCCCGCTACAATAACTGAAATCAAAGGCCTGTTTGGAGTATTGCATATAATTGCAGCACACAAAGATAATCACACCAACACCAGAGATATCTGGGCATCAGATAAAACTGGCATAAAGATTTGCCATTTGTTTATTGTCTTTGCTTCGATGACAAATAGTTCTGGGAAGAAAAGAAGAAAATTGACAACACTGCTGCAATTAGAGAAGTGTTCACTGCATTTGAAAAGAAGAAACAAAAAATCATACTGCCCAGGGGAATATTGCACCATTCATTAAAAACTTAAAGGTTTTCGTCATAAATGTTCATTTAGGCAGTACATTCCCAGTAAGCCGAACAAATACGGTGTAAAATATTTTCTCTTGTTGATGCCAGAATGTACTACACAGAAAATATGGAAATATATGCTGGAAATCAGTCAGTAGGTCCATTCCAAGTAAGTAATAAGACTGCAGAAGTGGTGAAGCTTTTGATTTATGACATTGCAGGTTCTGGACGAAACATTACATTGGATAACTGGTTCACGTCAGCTGATCTAGAAAATTTCCTTTATAAGAAATCTTTAACAGTCGTGGGAACTCAGCAACAAAACAAGAGTGAGATTCCTCCACAATTTACAAAAAGCAAGGATAGATAACCTCATTCATCATATTTCGGTTTATAAAATAATTGCACTCTGGTTTCATACCGCCTAAAAAAATATAATTGTTTTGCTTCTTTCAACAATGCACCATGATGCCCAAGTATAGATACTACTGAAATCTACAATGTTACGAAGTCTGGAGTAGACATGGTAGATCAGCTTTGTAGCACATTTGAAGTCGCAAAGAAAACTAACAAATAGTCAATGGTAGTATTTTATTCTATGCTGAACATTGCTGGTATGAAGGAAACGATCATCTTCCAGGCAAACAACAGGGACACATCAGTAGTATATATTTGTATGCTCGAGAACGAAGCCCCATTTAGTGTTCAAAATTGCACAAAAAACCTATTCCCAAGAATCATTCAAATATTACAGCAATTATTTCACAATTTTTTAATTAATATATTTTTACAAAATCACTGTATAAAAGCAGACAAAAAAAAAATTTAAGGAGTGAAATGACTGTAAATAAAATAAAAATAAGAAAACCATAAAAATTAAATAAAAAGTGAAACATTATTTAAATAAAACATATTTTTCTTAAAATCTTATTGAATGAAATTTATTTCCAGGAGAATTTTTAACTCCTTCATATATATAGTATTTATAGATTTGCTATTAACATAATCTAAAATTTGATTATTAAAATTTTGAACATATCTGTCAAGTAAAAATACTTGAATACCTGCTATTATTTGAAATAAAACTCAATGACAGAATTTTGTGTTTAATATTTTAGCTTTATTTATAAAATATGGTTTGCCAGTTGAAAATTCAGAAAGGTTTGTAAATTTTTTTCTACTTAATACATTCAGTATTGCTTCCATTTTTATCTCAAAGTTTTTTGCTTATATTTATAAAGAAAAATTTTTCATAAAAATTATAAAACATAAAAAAACTAAAAAAATTAGAAATAAATATATTTAAATGTTATATTTTTTTAAATTTTACTAAGGTACAAACCGTACATGAAAAAAAATTAAAATTTATTAATTATATTATGTAATAAATTGAGCCAAAAACAAACACAGAAGTCAAAGCTACACCAAAGAAATTAAATGCAAACAACTCTTTTAATAACAAATAGAATGAATTTAAGTTAAAAAATGTTTTTTTAAAAGGGAAAATAAAAAGCCTCGAGAAATACAAGTTAAATATGACGTTTGTAAAAATTATTATAAACCTTCTCGTAAAGAAAAATATTTATGAACTAAAAAACATAAAAATTACATAATAGTTAAATGTGAAAAATATATGAAGTCTTATAAACAAAAAATATAAAAAGTTATGAGTAACTTGAGACTTCATAAAGGTTTTCCTCATTGAACTAAAAATAATAATAAAAAAAAATAAACCAAAAGAGAAAAGGTTATGAAAAATTGTGAAAATTGTGGAAAAGAGTACTATCAATTTTGAAGAATAATCACCAACACAGTAAAAAACATTTAGAAGCAGCAAATAAAATAAAAACAATTAATACATTAAATAACAATTATGAAATACTGTAAAACCCTGTTAAGATGTTTTTTGAAGGGACTCTACTCCACAAACTCCTTAGCTGGGAAAACATTTTAAATGGGAAAACTGATTTAAAAACTCAATTCGTTACCATTGTAGGTGCAGTCTTTATTAAATTTTATTTCGGAGTCGCAAGGACAATTTAATGTACAGTGAAACTCCTTATTTACACTTTTCAGGTGGACGGGGCAAACAAGTGTAAATAGTGGGAAAGTGTAAATTAAGGGAAATCTCGTAAAACTCATTAAATTTACCTTAATGCTTTTGTTTACATGTTGTTTGAAAAACTCTCTTCAGGTAAAATCGATGTGATAGTATCCATGAAAACAATGCATTTATCATATTTTGTCGCATAAAACTTAGTATAGTTTAAGTTACCAATATTGGAATAGAATATACTGCTTTGAGAAGATTCATGGTACGTGCATATACCTATTCAAGAGAACACATTGAAATGTTAAAAGATCTTTTTTTTTTTTACTGTTTGTTAACAATGTTCAGCATTTTACAATTTTTCTGCAATGCTATCGCGAATTTAGGTAGTTACAGTAGGAATTTGAAAGGGAATTGAATGTTATTTACTCAGGTCAACAAATGTTTCCACTAACTCCTCACACTTCTCCATGATCATAAATTTTAGTTTTATCGAAAAGGCCTATTTTTCTATTATATTTCCGTTATATAACCATCTAAACACACTGCACTAAAATGAAAATGACTTTTTTTATAATGTAACATTTTCAAACACGTTTTGCAAAGTTTAGGTTAAAGTTATTGTTTGTGCAAACAAAGCCAAACGAATGCACGTAAAGAGATCAATTTTGCCAACATGGGTACAGCGATCGATAGCGTTCCAGACAATCAATAGTGCTAGTGCAGACCTGCCAACTTCCAAAGAGTCCTATCAGTAAGATTTTCAAAATATAAAAAATTTGACATAAATCAAACACGGCATTACAAGTGCTGTGTATGATTAACTGCTATTAAAAAATAATTGTATTAATAATATTTGCCTACAAAGCTACTTACATTAAAACTGAACACACAAATATTTTAAATACACTACAAAATTATTTGCCACCATTGCTCACGTTACAAAACACAGAAAACTAATAAGGAAATAAACTACTGAATGTTATAATACTTTGTTGTATCAGAATAAAATACAAATACAACTCTAAATATTTATTGAAACATTTACACAAACCTATGTACTTGGTTAGGTGTTGTAGATTAGTTTTTAATTTTATTTTTCTATACAGAAGGCCACTTTAATATTATCTGGTTGTTAATCAATTTCCAATACCGCGCAGTTCCGCCTTTTCTGACGATGGTGTGAACACAACACAACAATTAGCTTTACAGAATCCAAAAAATTGCGTACCCCAACGCACGTAAACAGACGGGCCACAACCAACGCCTTTTTGAAAACAACAGACTGTCGAAACGAAAAGATTTAACCTGACCGGCTCGACTCTGCAGTTCGAGTTATAATCGAGAGACAAATAATATGGCACAATGGTTACAGATGTAATACAATTATTCCCGATACTAAGGTATCATCTGCTTACTTCTTTATTTACAACACAATGTCACAATAACTCAGTATAAAGTACGATACACATACCATAAATACAATATTCAAGGTACTCAAGGTAGCACTGCATTGGAAATTGTGAGATTTCGCCGGCACACAGAAAATCAGTAAAATTTTTTAGATACATCCGTAAAACCGTAATACCTCGAGATTTCCGTACAAATTATGGACAATCTGCAAAAGTTGGCAGGTCTGCTAGTGACGGCAATTCTCTTGCTGCCATCTTGAATTTATTGTGCCGTGAGCGCAAGCATTACACGTGATCACGGTCAATCTGCTACGGGTTTGCACGTGATCACCAATGGCGGATTGTATTTTTTCGGGTTAAGCACATGCGTTGGCCATCCTGAGTGTACCTGCTTGCTAACGTCTGTGGAACGCTACATCTCACATCAGTTATCTATGATGACAGTGCAAAACCGTAAACAAATGCGGTATTTTTCTTGAAGTTTCATTTCAGTTTGTTTACTAAAGAAAATCGCATACATTACTTTTAAAAAATTCAGTTTCTTTACTACAGTTGATCATATTACATGGGAAATCCGGCACGTGAAAAAATGTAAAAGGTGGGAAAATTAACCATGGCTCTTATGACAAAAGGAACCAAATACTCAGCTGGGAAAACATATCTCGTGGGAACGTCTTAAGCGAGTTTTACTGTATATGAAATAGCTGAAGCATTTATAGGAAGATTAATAATTTATTCTATTTACTGTGTAAATAATTAAATTGATCCAGAAATATTTTTAATGATGTAAAACAAATTGTAATAAAAAAATAAAACGCAATTTTCAAAAAATTGTTAAAAAGTAAACTTACATTTTTCTGCTCAATATAAAACCGGATTAACTGAAGAAGACTACCACGATGTCTTGTAAAACAAAAAATTTAACTATTTTAAAAACAATAGATTTAAATGAATATTACGAAAACAGTATTCCAAAAATTTTTACTGAAATGCGGGAATTTGAAGCAAAAGGATCTCAATGGGTACTAAACGTAATAAATAATCTAGAGATAAGAATAAATAAATATAATCCTTTAAATAGGGCTTCTTATGTTGAACTGCCACAAAAAAATTGAACTTAAGCTGTTATAAATGTTCACAATAATGATTAAAAATGTTTCTTATGGTCTATTTTGTCTGCACTATACCTCATGAAACTTCATCCAGAAAGAGTTAAAAATTATATAGCATACATGAACATGAGTTTATTAATGCATTTGAAGGATTAGAATTTCCATTGCAATTAGATAAAATTCTTTTAATTGAAAAAATAACTTTAATATCTGTTAATGTTTATGTATATGAAGAAAAAAGAAAAGAAAAAAGGAATATATATTTTACCTATTAACTATTGCACAAAATAAAACTAATACACACATTAATATTTTATGTACTAATAAATGAAAATATTGATAATTAAGGTTGCGTTAAAGCCATTATAAACTCGTAGGATCACAACTTTCAATAAATGCTATAAAAAATTTATTTGTGATAGCTGTTTACAACATTATTATTCTGAAGATAAATTAAATATTCACAAAAAGTACTGTAAAGAACATGAAGGCATTTAAGTAGAACTTCCAATAGAAGAAAATAATAAAATAAAATTTAAGAATTACAATAATTCTTTAGAAGAGTCATTCACTATTTATGCAGACTTTGAATGTTTATCATACAAAACAGATACTTGTGAACCAAATCCTGAAAAATCATATACAAAAAATTATCAAAAACACGAACCATTAAGCTTTAGTTATTACATAAAATACGACATTGGTGATTACAAACCTCCAGGATATTATATAGGAAAAAAATGCCTCTTAGAGTTTTCGTAAAAATGTTAATGGAAGAGTCTAAAAAATTAAAGAAATACATGAAAATGAAACTGGTCATGTGTTTATATTGCCACTTTAGTTGCATTAGTGCAGGGACGGCCAACTCTATACCCATGAGTCACTGGCTTGAACTACATTTTTAATGGCCTGCCAAAAACTGACGCATTTTTACAATATTTTAAAGTTATTTACACTGACAAAAATATTTGAATAATAATTTCATATTTGGCTTCAAGAGGATAATAAACTATTATACACTACAAATAAATATTTTATAAAATAACTCTGTTAAAATACTACCGTATTTGCCGGCGTACGAGATTATTTTTTTTTTACATATTTTTGGTCTTAAAAAATTCCTACTCCTCTTATATGAAGGTGTGAAAATTTTTGGTAACCTAAAAATTGTTTGAAAGTTAAGCTATGTGCTGTAGAGTTGTATGATGTTGCATTGATTGAGTTTTCCATCACAAATCAAAACAAGTGCTCCATTTTTTATAAAATTTACGGTACGTAATTTTGATGAGCGTCATACTTTTGCCTCGCAGTGAAGCATGCATTGCTTGGTTATAAATACAACTGGAGCACGTGACTAAATCCTTTGCCTTGCCAGCACATTACTCTCGGGTAGATAAAATGAGAATCTAGGTACTGCGTACCTAGATCTGTCTCTCACCAGCATATTTTTCTCGGGCGAAGAAAACGAGGATCTAGGTACCATATTACACATTCATTAGGCACATTTTAGTGGTTGAATTCTTCACAATCTGTCAGCAAACGTTTCTGGACACTGTTTGCATTTACAAGAGATTGCTTAAATGCTAAAACTGCTATCAACATGTAATTATGAAATTATGTATTTGCTAATGCTTTATCAGGACAGGAATTGGACTGTATAAAGCAAAACACTTCTTTGCGGAAACGTTTGTTGGAAAATAGACTGTTGTCACTATTTTTTACATGTAACACACAAAAAATAGCGTAAGGAAATGTAATTACACAGCTGCATAAAATTAATAATTAATATTTCATCATTTTCTTTTAAAGTAGTCTCATCCATATCACGCATAAATACAGTTTGTTTTGATTTCAGATTTATTCTAGATAAAACAGGAAATAATGGTAAAGGTAAACATGCTCTGAACAAACCCGGTAACCGTCCTACTGCCTCGGTTGCTAGAAATGTGCAAACACCCTTAGCATGTTTCAAACACTGTTGTAAACAGGAGCGCTAAAATGCTCTGTTCAGAGATACTGCTACCAAAGCAACCGCTAAAATACGTCAATTGTGTCTAGTGTTTGGCTGGCTGGCAGGCGACAACAGCTCACAGGAATGTGATGACCTTGCAAGCAGCTGCTGCAATGCCAGTGTTGCCATGTAGTGCGTGGCAGGTCTCAGTACGGCATTGCCAAGTAGCGCACAGCTGCCAGCAACCAATGTCACGGCCATGTGTTACGGTCGCAGTGTATTTCCTTGGATGTTCGGCACCCGGAGGGCAGTAGTAGCCAATGTTATTCGTTTGTGTCTCCCCTATGACATTTATATACGGGTACTAAATGCATTAAAAATATTTCAACTAAATATTTATGTTTCTGGTAAAGTAAAAAATATATTTTTGACCGGGAATTTCAAGTCATAATTTACATTTTTCCAACATTTTCTACCTTAAAAACCATGACCCAGTCTCCACAGCGCGGCGGTGGACAGCACAAGAACCAATTCACAGATAGTGCATTGCATCTCCGTTAGAATGCGCTGCAGTGCAGCGTGCCCTCTGGATTAATTTTATTACCGATAGAATGCAGTGGTGTGCAGTGTGATTTTTTTATACTTCCGTCCCATGATAAAACAAGTGAGTTTATAAAAAAATATGTAATATCATTTATGAAGACTTTTTATAACAAATTCATTACCGTAATCGTACATAATTTGTTTCACTGATGCTAAAACAACACCCTGAGTGCTAAGTATTTTTAGTGAGCAAAGAAACTAGTTTGTTTCACGAATGTGACTGCATACAAGCTACAATGGCCACCGCCGCGCGTATTTAATTACCATTTTACTGTTGTCTCGCAAACTTTTAATCCAGTGTTCATTTTTAAAAAAATTTTTTTACTATTTGTATAGGAATTTCCTTAAATTTGTTGGTGGAGTGGGCGGGAGAGAGACGGAAATATTGACGGCTTGGCGTTGTTAGTCATCACTTCTCATGTGTTGATGGCGCACAAGGGCGACCTAACTCACCATGTAGATGCTCGCCGAGCATTGCACTGAAAGTTTTTGAAGTTTTTTCACATATTTTTTTTTTCATGGCTGTGGCTTACCTGTTGACAGTAAATGTGTTTTATTGTTTTGAGCCAATATACTTTTTTTAATTACCTTACATTTCGACGAAACATGTGCGAGGATTTAACTTTTGGATGGGAGGGGGGGGGTGGGAGGTTGGGGTGGTAAAGTCGGATTTAACAAAACATAAATTTAGAGTAAACATTTTTGGGTCCCATGGCATTTCGTTAAATCGGGGTTCTACTGTAGTATATCTACAACTCAAGACACTACCACAGTACCTATGCCATCATTCAGTAAATCATAATGAAGTCATTGTTTTTCAATTTTTTCTTCTGCATTATTAATTTTGGAACCAGCCAATCACAAAGCAATGATTCTGACATTACCAGCTGAAATAAGTGTATCACTGACAAGTACAATTAAGAATTAATTTAAGTTATAATGATTTGTTCATAATAAACAATATTCACACCAAAAGTAGCATTTATATACTTACAGAGTTATGTACAATTTTAATAATTTTAGGAACAAATAGAAGACCTAAAGGCATTGTCAGTAGCTTTGACTTACCAAACAACTTAACAGTTACATAGGTGTCGACAGAAGCCTTACCTTTATCCCACCATCCAGAAACAAAGCTCCCATTAGAGCTTCGAAACAATTGGCCATAGCATGCCTCAATTCAAGGTCGTGGCACAGGTCTGAGCCATGAGCATACAGCATGTATGAATCCAGATTTAATGACTAGAAACAAAATCATAAACATAAATTAAATGTGTTACAAAGTAATACTATGCAAAAACATGCTATGTTTAAGTTCACAAATATTACATCTTAAGTTTTATTTGATCAACTTAGTTTCCTCACTCATAACTGATGACTTTTCTAAAAAAAAAAGTTAAATCCTGTAGTTTCTACATACAGACATGCCAAAATAAACCTTATACTGTACAAGATAATGTGTTTTGATGAGAAATGCATGACTCGCATGTAAACATTTTTTAATTTTAATCATTGAAAGTAGGCTGCATCTTAGACTCAATGGCGTCTTAGATTCGAGTGAATACGGTATTTTATCCCATAATCTGATAAGATAGTCATTTTCGTAATTTTTGAAGCAGCCAGTACCATGTTGTAAATGTCAGTGGAAGTGATGGGGTGGTATGTTGGCCTTTCAAATTGAAAAAAAAAAAAAAAAAAAAAAAAAAAAAAAAAAAAAAAAAAAAGCCTTGAAATACTGGTCCTTATTTTCGTTTGTTAAGAATGCAATTTTACAGCGACTACCGTATTTACTCGCATAATGGCCACATCCTTGTTTTGAAATGATTAAAATGGTATTTTAAAAAACTTGCATAAAGGCCGCACCTGTATTTCTCAGTAGGCTATGCTGCCTTGGCCACCCCTGAACAACACAAAAACAGGTTTCAAAGCTCCCGTTACTGTCAACAAGGCTATGACCTTGGGGGGCATCGCCATCTGTGCCCGCTAAGGGTTTGAAAGGGGAGGGGGAGAGGAAGATCACGGGATGATGCGGAAACAATGGTAAACGCAGCGGACCAGAGGACCTGCAGTCACATCTACCTCCTCTGTTTCACACTCCACTTGGGTGGTCATGGAATGACCTGGAGGGGGAAGGGACGTGAGGTAGTGGTGGTGAGAACAGAAAGTGCTGCAGCAGATGATGACTCACTGCGCTGTTGCCAGCTAGTCAGCTTGGAATACAACCCGGCGCTGGCGCCTGGCGGCCCGGCCGGCAGCCGGCACGCGGCACTACATGTGCAGGTAAACACACGTTAAGCCAGCTGGTCATCGGCGAATCACAGGAATATTCTTAATATTTCTACGCAATATTAATTAATGTTAACAAGTCAGTCCTGTTAACAAATGCAAATGCAACTTTTTCCCCACATAATTTTTTTTCAATTTTTTTTTAAAATCACCTCATGATGGCCGCACCCCATTTTTTTGGGGCAAAAGTTTGGTCAAATATGTGCGGTCATTATGCGAGTAAATACGGTATTTGTTGCTATTTGGTTTGAGGCGATCACGCCATGCAGCAGCAGCAGCAGCAGCAGCCGCCGGCCATACCGTGCCAAGACACTGCGGCAGAGTGACTGAGTTTTGGACGATACTGCAGCGGCCCAGTTACGTCCCCGCAAACTTACTTTATGTGTTGATTGCGAAGGGCACAAGCCAACATTTGTAAATAATACATGATTGAATTAATACAAAACGTTAATATTCCCTGTTGTAACAAGTTGATGCAATTTTAGGGCACTTTTGTTTTGGGGGGGTCAAAATCGACCAAACTCATTGACAGCGAGGTCTCGGCAATAGCGAGGTTCGAACCAGGAACCGTAACACCTCGTTATAACGGGACTCTACTGTATTTGTTTAAAATTTAAATGATTGTTTATATGTGATAAATTTACATGTATTTTTTGCTTAATTTATTTGTATTTGAATTAAACGAAATTATGTGTGTTCATTGTTAAAGCTTGGAGTGTAAAAAGGACAGAGATATTAGTCTAAATTTAGTGTTTCCAGGAAAAGTTACTATATTTCAATGCAAAACCAGCCTATAAACATGAACGTTAAACATTTGCCACCATATTTGGTTGCAACCAATAAGATCACAGATTGTTGCTGACTGGCTGTGTCAAATTTAAATTTAATGTTTCTTTCACCTAGCAACAAGGTTATTACTAAATTTATTTGTAAATAATTTATTTGAAAACTAAAATGTTAATGTTTGTAATTATGTGGAGATAACAGGAGTTCAAAATGTTCTTCAAGTATGTAAAAACTTAATATTTTTAATTGTTTCCTGTAATGGCCGCGGGGCGGCACCACTGACGAGCAACTCCGGTAGCTTTTGCGCGAAGGCAGGGGAGTCGTTGGCGAGATGTAGCCCGAGACGTTTGTGTGTAGTTGGCCGCTGAGGTCACAGTTTGTTTAATGTAATTTTTTCTTCGGTTTGTTCAAAAGGTGGCCTCCCGGTAGTTGGAGTTTAAGCAATGTATACATTTGGAACATAATTTCATTTAATAATCCCCAAAATTTTGTGAAAGTTCTGCCAATTCATTCCTTGTCTCGTGCTACGTTGTGAAAACCCATACCCTTTGTGTTGATGTCGCTGAGCTAATTATGGACGTGTAGCAGTAGTAGCTGACGCACTACCTTTTATCTCCCAACGAGGAGGCATGATTTGCCGTGTTACAGCGTATAACCCACGATCACAAAATGTACACTCTCAAAGTTTGGTGGTTGTCGGGGGGTTTCAGCATGTTTCACACTTTTTCCTTCATGCTGAAAAATATGAAGACGCTTTCTTTAAAAAAACTAAATATTTTATGTAATACGAACAGCGACACAGTCTACGTAATTCTTTAACAAATAAAAACGTAACTTTGAAGTTTGTTTACAGTAAGAGATAATAATAAAAACAGTTTGCACTGTCCATAGATGTACATACACAACATGGACTACCCTATTTGCCGGCATATAGGACGACCCCGCATATAAGACGAGTCATGGTTTCGAAGGTACAAAATCTTAAATTACTAATTTTGAAATTCCCGACAGAAAAATATTTTTTCCTTTGCCAGAAAAATTAAAAATTTAGTTTAAATATTTTCAATGCATTTATTACCGGCATTTAAACATAATAATAGACACATAAACGAATAACATTGGCTACTACTGCCCTCCACGTGCTCTAGAGCCAAGGAAATGCATGGCGGCAGCCGGCGATATCTCCACTCGCCGGCAGGTGTGCGCGACTTTGCAACGCCGGACTGAGGCACACCGCGCACTACATGGCAACGCCGGGCAACAACAGCTTCTTGCAAGGTCATCGCATTCCTGTGCGCTGTTGTCTGCCAGCCTAGCACTAGACAGTAGACACGTGAATGTGTGGTACGGTATCTAGATCCTTGTTTTTTCCGCCCGAGAATCTTATGCTTGCGAGACAAAGGATGAAAGCATGCGGACCTAGATCCTCGTTTTCTCCGCCCAAGAGTTGTAGGCTGGCAAGACAAAGTATCTCTGCACGCGCTCGCATCGATCGCTGCTTCGCTGCGAGGAAGTGTCCTTTATTATGAATTACACTCTTTAAAATTTTGTACCGTAAATTTTATTAAAATCAACGGGGCACTCGCTTTCATTTTTGACGAAAAACACAATTCCTTGAAACATCATACAACTCCACAGCTTACAGTTTAGCTTTCAAACGATTTTTGGTTACCAAAAATTTTTGCACCCTCATATAAGACGAGTAGCAATTTTTGAGGGCCAAAAATATGCAAAAATTGTCGTAATTTCTGTGAAAATTTGCAGTATCTAAATATACATGTAAAAGTGTAGTTAAGCATATTAAATTAACATATTTCCCATTAAAATTTGCTTTATCGCAAATGCTAAATTAGCATGTCCTTAGCTATAAGATTTAACACTAGAAAACTGTTAGCAGATAAACTCGAAAACTGCAAAGTTGACACAAATACAGTGAAACACATTAAATAGCAAGAAAGTGTAAATTAAGGGAAATATCAAAAAACCCATTCAGCTTACCTTATTAAGTACTTTTCTCATGTTGCTTAAAAAACCTTTCTACAGGTAATATCGAAATGATAGTATTCATGCAAGCAATGCATTTATCATATTTTCTCACAAAAAATTTGGTTGGGCCTACAGTGTAAGTCATCAATATCAGAATTGAATAGACTGTTATGGGAAGATTTATGGCACGTGCACATACAAGAGAACATCTTAAAATGTTAGATCTGTTTTTTTTTTTTTTACCATTTGGTTAATACTGTTCAGCATTTTACCATTTTTTTGCAAATGCTATCACAAATTTAGACAGAAACAGTACACATTTGAATGGGAATGTAAAGTTCTTTATTCAGATCAACACATGATTCCACGAACTAGTCACACTTCTCCATTATTATAGTACCAATTTTTGTTTTGTCAAAAATATCAGCTATTTTTTTCGATTACATTACCGTTTTATAACCATCTAAACACGTTGCACTAAAATGGAAAAGATTTCAAACACAACTGTTTATAATAAAACATTTTCAAACACGTTTTCAACACTTTAGGTTAACGTTACTGTTATTTGCGCTGACAAAGACAAATGAACATATGTAAAGAGATCAATGTTGCCAATGTAAATACAGCGATCGCTTGATAGCGTTCGAGACAATTGATAGCGCTAGCTGCAGCAATTTTCTTGCCGCCATCTCGAATTTATTGTGTCATGAGTGGAGGCATTACATGTAATCACGGTCATTCTCCTATGACTTTGCACTTGATCACCAACTTCGATGAGATGTAACTTCTTAGTTCTACTTCCAAACCAGTTTAGATATCCTTTCTTCGTCATCTATGACTCTGAAATCACGTGTTTATATTGTTTTCGGATGGCGAAAACATGGGAGAAAAACATGAACAGCTGGAAAAATAAAATTTTGATGTGATAAGAGGGAAAATTAAACATTGCACTAAATGGCACACAAACGGGACCTGCAAAAAAGTGCAATTCGCAAGAAACTGTAAATAACAGTAACGTAAATACGAGGTTTCACTGTACAAGGAAATTATTACTGTCACTGAAAATTTGATGAATATGATTAGTCACAAAATTAAGTTGTTTCTAGTGTAAAAAAATTAAGAGGTCAAAGACATCACAGCTATTGCCGATAATTGTGGTTGTTGGGGAACAAATTTAGTTGTGGTTATCACAAATAATTGTGGATGTCACTGTTAATCCCCTAAGTGGATTATCTACACACAGCTTAACTAGAACTGACTGTACTTACAATTGTATCAGATATAAAATACAACTAGTATTTACAAATATTTTTATTGGAAACTGACAACTAAAGAGCCTGAATAAAACCATAGGTCATGTTCTAAATGGATAAACTGCAGCAAAATGCAAGCTGACAGTAATAGTTACCTTGGCTAGCACAGCTAAATGTTGATTCTGGACCAAGGAAGCCCTAAACGTGGCCAGCCCACCTTCCTCCACATTCGGTAGCATGTGGAAGAGGTGGATGGAGGTCAGGAACTCCACTACAGCGTCTCCCAGGAATTCCAGTCGCTCATTGTGATTTATGTTTGATCCAGTTTCCTTGGTCTTCCCAAAGCGAGACATGATGTTTATAAGGGTGTTAATCCCTGGAAACAGTCCACTAAATGATCTTATCTGTACACAAGCAATGTCACTACATACACACTGCGTGTCTGCCACCAAACTTAATATAAAGTGATATGTACACAAGGTCAGTGAAATTAAAAATTAATTAAGATGTTATATATCATAGTGTTAAACAATGAAACTCCAGGAGAGTTTTACAGCATCTTGGAAATACAACAAAACTGTTGACTGTTACAACCTCCTTCCAACACTAGAGAGCCAAAATTTTAATAATAAAAAAAAAACACTAGAGAGCCAAAACTTTAATAATAGTAATAATAATAATAAAAACTTATACATCAGAAGCCTTTCTGACAGAATGCTGACACTTTTATAAATATACATAATCTGGAGATTAATTGGTGCTGTAGACATATGAATTACCACGGAAAACAACTGGCATATGGAAACACACTGAACAAGACAAAATATGTACCAAACCTATGTAAAAAAAACCACACAAGAACATACACTGAAGCACACAAATATGTAAACAAACAAATAGAAACTCAAAAATCTAGGGCACAGATACAGAACATACCATATAGCCACCGAAACAGTTAAGATTTCTTTTCAACAAGTGAAAAACTTCACATCACCCATATTACATAATTAATTTCAATTTTGTTGCAAACATTCATCTACTACATCATACAACTAGTAATCAAATGAGTTTGAATAGTTGTGACGAATCTTACATATCACAAATTTTTCAAATAAGATTATTTGTGTTATTAAATATTTTAACAAAAATCCTGTTTTCCGTAAATGGGTAAAATATAAACCATAAATATTAAAGAAGCAGAGCACAAATTTTTAACAGCAAAAACACAGGATGGATTACATTGTTGATGTAATTAAAAACTTACGTATAAAAGCAGTAGTATCGTGCTGTAGATATCTCAACAAATAATCCCGCTCTACAAGCTGCCGGCTATGGTACTTGTGGACACAGGTGTATAATCCAGCTGCTGTGACCCATTCCTGGATGGTATGGTGTGGTGTAAGAGAGAGAGAAAGAGAGAAAGAGAGAAAGAAAGAGAGAGATAAGAAGAGAAAGAGAGATAGAGAAAAGAGAGCGAAAGAGAGAGAAAGAGAGAGAAAGTGAGAGAAAGAGAGAGAAAGAGAGAGAGAGAGAAAGAGAGAGAGAAAGCAATAGAGAGAAAGAGAGAGAGAGAAAGAGAGAGAGGAAGAGAGAAAGAAAGAGAGAGAAAGAGAGAGAAAAAGAGAAAGAGAAAGAGAGAGAAAGAGAGAGAAAAAGAGAGAGAAAGAGAAAGAATAAGAGAAAGAGAAAGAAAGTGAGAGGGAAAGAGAAAGGGAGAGAGTAAGAAAGAGAGAGAGAGAAAGAGAGAGAAAAAGAGAGAGAAAGAGAGAGAGAAAGACACAGAGAGAAAGACACAGAGAGAAAGACAGAGAAAGAGAGAGATTTTGGTCAGTGTTTAACATTGAATTCTTCAGCGCTGGTGAGGGGTAACATAAGGTGAGTATTGAGCAGCACCAGAATGAAAGAGCGGGGAAACGGGAGATACTCTAGAAAACCCACCGGCACCGTCCGGCACGATTCCTACATGCAAAATCCGGGGACCGACCCCGCCAGGAACCAAACCCGGATCACCTTGGCGGGAGGCGAATTATCTGACCATCGGCCAAAAAAGGTCCTATTGTTGCAAGCTCCAAGAATAAATTGTTTACCAGAAAATTACACACCGCTGTTGTTAAGACAATAACGCAACACCCTGGTACATAGGCAAAAAGTGGTACTCCACCAAGGAATTATTGGTTTGTACAGGCACCATTCTGTCAGGGAAATGCAACCTGCAATGCAGTTTTTTAAAAGCATCACACAATCCAGTCAAATAAACTTTAACTTAGTTGTAACTCGATAAATTTGTTAACAAGTTTGGTTTTTTCTGCATTTTAATAAAATCTTAATTTCTATTTGGAGACAATCTAAGAACTTTTTAAACATCAGTACATTTCTTTTGTAAATTCTAAAATTATTTAAATAAGTTTCTAATTGTCTAATTTATTTATTTCTTTGCTGAATGACAGAAACGAGGTGCTATGAAAAGATGATTTTATGACCACTGCTATTTGTTTTGGGGATCATAGCACTCTGTTTCTGTCATTCAGTAAAATAAATAAAACATTTTCAAAATGATTATAATTCTCTCAAACTGAACTAAAAGGAATATTAAGTTTTTTATAAAATTCATGAATTTTTTCTCTGGGAAAAAATGCTGCAAAACCAACTATGGTAACAAATTTACAGAGTTGTCCCTAAGAATTTTACTGTTAGTTGGATTGATTTTGCAACACATATTGAAAAACTTCATCACACCTTGCGTCCTTAATGTTGCCTAGGTTTGTTATCATTCAGATCTACCTAAATATTGCGACTTGCAGTTTGCACTCAATCAAGAAACACAGCCTGAAAGTGTCCTATTTTTATTTATTATGAACTGTGCTGTTACAAGCACCTACAACTTGGTACAAAAACATGAGAAAGGGTGCCTCTATAGCCCCTTCTATTGGCGAAATCTGCCCTCTAGGCTTCACAGCCCCTCTCAAGCTCTTAACACGTCCAGTCACTCCACGACACCCCAACTGATCACAATGCAGCCAGTCATCTTTTTGCGACCATGCACTTACTCCAATTCACGATGACTAACCGGCCATCTCTCTACATCCGTTCACTAGCTCCAAGTGAC
Source organism: Medauroidea extradentata (assembly GCA_003012365.1). Lineage (NCBI taxonomy): Eukaryota > Metazoa > Arthropoda > Insecta > Phasmatodea > Phasmatidae > Medauroidea > Medauroidea extradentata. The sequence continues at coordinate 20,133 of PNEQ01075299.1, forward strand.
GATGACTAACTTTCCTGGGTGGACAACCGGAGTTCCTCGGCCAAGCAGCAGAATAACACAACGGGATGCAATTTGCTTGAAAAAGGTCTCCTGGCATTTATAATGATAGAAATTTATGTTAACACAATTACTGGCAATTTTAAACAACATTTTACCACACACTAACCACAAAATTTTAATTAGTTTTATCAATTGGGGACATGCTGTGTTATAAAACTGTTGTGAAGCATCATATTTCTCCAGTTTCATTGCAAATGGCGCAGCCACCCATGAAAATAGACCAGGGGTTCGTTGACCAGGCCACATGCTGACATGTCTCTGTACGTGCCTCCAAGTGTGTGAACTCTGACGTGCCTGCCAGGTGAATCACATCCCAGAGGCGGCAAGCTCAGAGCCTACTTGAAATTTTCAAAATCCAAATGAAGCAAAATACATGAAAAAGTTACTTAGAAAAGTTGTTCAAAATTAAATTCTCTTTAAAATGAGTCCAAGAACAATGTAAATTAAATTACATTTAATATGTAAAATTTACTACTTCTGAACTTGCCTTAGTAGTTAAAATTTAATTTTGAATATAACTTTAATGTTAATTTCTCTACTAACTTCCCCAATAAATATGTTTGATCCCACAGTACACATCATCACACTTGATTAAGTTGCCAACCTTTTACCAAAGCTATCAGTAGTAATTTTGCGAAAAATCTTTATTTTTCAGTATTTTTCCGTAGTGAACGTATTAACTTAAGCCCATGCTACATTGACCATAAAATAGACGTATAGAAATAACTGTAACCGAACTGTAAGAAATTTACAGGTTTCCATCCCTCTTACGGCGGCCAAGCAGCGGTACGGTGTGTTATAACATGCGTCACTAAAAATGTGTGTTCAAATTTTCTGGTTATTTCTTACGGCGATTCTATCACGGCCCTTAAATGTGTAGGCCTATACACAATCACATTGCCTGTTCGTCGGTAACTTCGGCATTTGTTGTTGAATCTACAGCATCACTTAATTATAATATATTTTATCCTCGATATTTCTAACTTTGAAATTGCTTAACGTGATTTTAACATAACTATGTACTGACCGGCAACATCTTTGCCATCGTTTTTACACTGATGTCACAAATGCACGATTCACAAAACATGTGTTGTTGAGATACTCTTGAAGCACTTAAACCTGTCCACAACTGGGAATATTATAAACCATATTTCTCAACACTCTTAGGTTTCAAACTCACACTCGAATTTAAACAGTCAAATCAACATACTTTCGTTAAACTATGGCAATATGGATAAGTTTCCAATATGGCCAATCAACGGAAGAAGCAACCACGCACGACTCGATTCGACTGCATGAGTCAACATCAACAACTAATCTATAAGTTGGAATACTGTGATAATATGAACAATCGATTGTATGAGATACATACGACATACGAGAACCTTCCCACGCGTGCCGTGCAAAGTGTAAACACACTAGTTTGTAAATACGCTACCATCACCAAAATATGGTTTTGGCAAACTAAAAACGCGAGAAACAAAACAATGTTTGTGTGCCAGAGCGTGGGGAAGGAAATAGTGAGTCATACGATCCATACAGCCACGAACCGAAATATATGCATACACAATGGAACGTGCCTGTTCATTTACAGTCGGGCGGAAGCTAATAAATCCGTAGTTTATCAACAGAATCCATACTTCCGTAGTAAACCATCGTAATTCATATAAACTACAGATAATCTGTAGTAGTTGGCACCTCTGCTAAGTGAATCTTTAACTAAATTATGTTTGTCAGTTTAACTTTAAACCATTAATCATAATATTACGCTTCGTCTATTAAAACATGTGTGTGATTTAAAACTTTATGTGGGGTGGTACTGTCCTACACTGTTTTAATACTGACTTAAATGTAATCTAATTGGTAGCATCAAGCAGTTACAACTCTTTTCCGGCCTATAACCTCTTCGCACAAGTTTCGCTTGTCCTTGTTGAATCTTGCAAATCAGGGCATAAACATCGGCGAGACTATTTTAAGAATTTCATCTTATTAATGTGTCATAAACCCGCCTAGGGTGAGTTTATTCTTTCGACATACCATTTTCTCCTCTTGGTGTCGTATTGTATTTAATCACATTTTTCTTTTAAACTTTTTAAAAATTTATTTTGTCTTCTCGTCCCAGCTATTCAATGTGCTCTCAGCGCTAGTACCAAGTTTATTAATTTATATAACACATACTCTGTTGTTCTGATTAGATTACAAGTCAACTCGAGCAAAATTAAATTAATAAATAAGAAACTTTGTTAAATTTAAAAATTTTAAATGTATTACTAATAAGGTATTTTTAATAATTTTACAATATTCTTACGCCATGTTTTACTATTTAATTTCTATCAGAGGTCCACATACAAGAAATACTCAACGTTAATGAGCTAAGATTTTTATTGTTGTTTTGTTGTTCCAATATCGCGCATTAAAAAACTTTTCCAAATGCGTACTAAAATTTTCTCTAGTAGACCTAACTCATCTTATAAAGTTTAAATTAAAAGGAATTTTTATTTTTCTGTGTGATCTTTTAGTAACCTGTTTTTCTAAAATACAGTAAAACCCTGTTAAGACGTTTTTGAAGGGACTTTACACCACAAACTTCTTAGCTGGGAAAACATCTTAAATGGGAAAACTGATTTTAAAACTTAAGTCGTTATTTTTGTAGGTGCAGTCTATATAAAATTTTATTTCGAAGTCGCAAGGACAATTTAATGTACAGTAAAATCCCTTATTTACGCTTTTCAGGGGGACAGAGCGAACAAGTGTAAATAGTGGGAAGGGATTAAGGCAAATCTCTTAAAACTTATTCAGTTTACCTTATTTAATGCTTTCGTTTTCTTGTTTAAAAAACTCTCTTCAGGTAAAATCTAAGTTATAGTATCCATGTAAACAATGCATTTATCATATTTTGTAACATAAAGCTTGGTATAGTTTAATTTACTAATATTGAAATTAAATATACTGTTATGGGAAGATTCATGGTAGATGCACATGCCATTTCAAGAGAACACCTTGAAATGTTAATAAGATATCTTTTTTTTTTTTTACCGTTTAGTTAACAATGTTCAGCATTTTACAAATTTTCTGCAATGCTATCGCGAATTTAGACAGTTACAGTACGCATTTGAAAGGGGTGGAAAGTTCTTTACTCAGGTCAACAAATGTTTCCACGAACTCGTCACACTTCTCCATGACCATCAATTGTTTTATCGATAATGCCTACTTTTTTTTATTATATTGCCGTTATACAACGAAACACGCAGCACTAAAATGGAAATGGCTTTAAAACACATCTTTTCATAAATCATAATGTAACATTTTCAAACACGTTTCGCAAAGTTAAGGTTAGTTATCGTTTGCGTAAACAAACGAACGCACGTAAAGAGATCAATGTTGCCAATGTAGGTACAGCGATCGATAGCGTTCTTATAATCGATAGTGCTCGCGGCGGCAATTCTCTTGCCGCCATCTTGAATTTATTGCGCCGTGAGTGCAAGCATTACACGCGATCACGGTCAATCTGCTACGGGTTTGCACGTGATCACCAATGGTGTATTGTCTTTATTTCGTGTTACGCACATGCGTTGGCCATCCTGAGTGTACCTGCTCGCTGTCTGTGGAACGCTACATCTCACGTCAGTTATCTATGATGACGGTACAAAAACGTAAACAAATGCGGTATTTTTCTTGCAGTTGCAGTTTCCTTTCAGTTTGTTTACTAAAGAAAATCGCGTACATTACTTTTGTAAAAATTAATTTTTTTTTATACAAAATTGACTGTATTACGCGGGAAATCAGGCACGTGGCAAAACGTAATATGTGGGAAAATTAACCACGGCTCTTATGACAAAAGTGATGGGACCAAACAAACCAAACGACTCAGCTGGGAAAACGTATCTCGTGGGAACGTCTTAAGCGAGTTTTACTGTATAATGTGAAGTGGTGGGGAAAGGAGGCTCGGTCTGCCCTTTCTCTGACATATGTAAAGAGTACTAAGTAACATCTTGAGATCCACGTGTATTGTTTTCGCCTTCCTTTGCTTTACTGGCCTGGGAGCTCTCTCTATCAACTTACCCAGGGATCTAGCTAGGAATTTGGGAGTGTGGGTTACTTGTAAAAAAAATTGTAACATACTAAATGAGAAAAATGTAATTTTTATGTCAATTTCTGATCCGTTATAAATAAACACCCCAATTTTAACAAAATGTCTCCCCACATATCTTCCCAAATATTAGCATGGGAAACAATTTGCATCTCTTTCCCGGAAACGTCAATCTATATCCTCACCTACTTGGCGGAAAAAATAACTTGCTGACATCTAACCTGGAACCCTCCCATCCCCTAGCTGTTATCAGCTCACTTTCACGCATATACCGTATTTGTCGGCATATAGAACGACCCCGCATATCAGATGAGTCATGGTTTTGAAGGAACAAAATCTTGAAAAAAAGTAAATTACTAATTTTGAAATTCCCGACAGACAAATTATTTTTCCTTTCCCAGAAAAGTTAAAAAGTTAGTTTAAATATTTTCAATGCATTTATTGCCGTCATATAAACATCATAGTAGACACACAAACGAATAACACTTACAACTACTGCCCTCCAGGCGCCCAAGAGCCAAGGAAATGCACGGCGGCTGTGCGCAACTTGGCAACGCCAGACTGAGACTTGCCGCACGCTACATGGTAACTCAAGGCTATAACACCTGCTTTCAAGATGATTGTGTTCCTGCGCGCTGTTGTCTGCCAGCCTAGCACTAGACAGTAGACATATGAATGTGTTGTACGGTACCTAGATCCTCGTTTTTTCCGCCCAAGAGTTTTGTGCTTGCAAGACAAAGGATGTAAGCATGCGGACCTAGATCCTCACTTTGTAGGCTGATGAGACAAAGTATCTCTGCACGCGCTCCAGCTGTATCGATCGCCGCTTCCCTGCCAGGAAGTGTCCTTTAATATGAATGACACTCATCACATCAAATTTTCGTACAGTAAATGTTATTATAAAAACGGGGCACTCGTTTTCATTTGTGACGAAAAACCCAATTCCTTGAAACATCATTTAACTACACAGCTTACAGCTTAGCTTTCAAATGACTTTCAAGTTACCAAAAATGTTTCCACTTTCATAAAAGATGAGTAAAATTTTTGAAAACCAAAAATATGTAAAAATAGTTGTCTTATATGCTGGCAAATTTGGTACTAACGCCGGTAAAGATAATCTCTATTACCGTGTGCACAACAGGATTTTTCATTTCCTGCACCTACCCGCACACAACCACTGTGTTTTTTTTTTTTTTTTTTTTTCGAATTTTGCGAGTTTTTAATAGTCTATTCAATTTTCCTGGTTAAGTAAGTAACTTCTTGTGTTGCAATCTCCTCCAGGCTGTAGGATTTCTGGTGCCAACATTGTGGTCAGATCATAGGCTTCATGGAACTTATCCCTGATGAAGGTGATTGACGCACGTTTATCTTTGTCTGCTTGACAGATGATACAAGAAGGTCTGCTAATAGTATTGCGCAGTGGCCAAGTGTGTGTGTGTGCGTGCGCACAAGCTGAGTGAATGCAAGATAAAAAGAAAGAGGGGGAATGAATTATCGGCACTACGCATCAGCCAGGCAAGCGTTTGTAAAGTAAACACGACTGCGCATTGAGTAAGAACGACATAAGTGTCTTAGTTTGGACTCGTTGACGGCGCCGTTTTTGCATTAACTTTACTCTCGCCTCACACACTCAGTATCTGGGCATGCCATCGTTAAAAGGACACAAGTACCGATCGTAGTCCAGCACAAAGGCTTGTCTTCAAATTTCACTTGATTTTTTTATATTAATTATTTTTGTGTTGCAAAGGATAGTACACCAGCCTCGCGGGCTTCGAAAAATAAATGTTGCGTGCGACATTAATTTTAGTTTCTTTTGACAAGAGGTTTGTAAACCTTTTTACGTGTATTTTTCCACGCAATGCTACGAGCATCAAGACTACATGATCACGAGCACACATCCGTGCTTGTTTTTTTGTTTTTGTGACATGGAAAGGTCATATTGATTGTTCGTGGGTGTGACTTTAATCAGAAGATGTCTGTCTATTGATATAAATTTAAACTTCAGTTATTATTGGCCATTTTTTGTGTGATACGATACGGATGTCGGACTATGTGCATGCGAGAAAACACTCGATGCTCTTTGTTCTCTTTTTTCTCTCTTTTTTTTTCTACAGGACATGGGTCGGTCATATTTACCGTTCAGTGGTACCCTTTTAATCGGAAGACATCAGTCTTGTGATATAAATATATATTTTAATGATAACTTCTCTTACTTTCCCACAAAACGCTACGAAAATCTTGACCTTACTGGATATACTTTGCAGAAAAAATGCAATTTTAAAATTTGGTAAAGGGGTAGAGGGCAAAATTGGCCTCAATATATTTTTGGAAGGTAGCGATTTTATTAATGTCATAATGGAACCATCAGTATTTGTAAGATGAAGGGTCTAGTGTAGCTCTTCCCCCTTCCACCTTCACTCGCGCTCAAGCCAGGTGGCAAAAACCGCTTAGCGCAACAAGGAGATTACATTCCTTGCCATATACGCTGGAATTTATAGCCTTTGGATAAAATTAGTGTCGGTCGGCAATTTCCGAGTGAGGGTTTTACCGACCCTTGCCGCCCCACGTGGCTACATCCCTGCTTACCCTATTAGTTTGCCTTTCCTAGACCTCTTAGATTGGCTGATATAGTTTGGAGGAATTCTCAAACACTTAAACACAATACCTCAGATATGCTATAATCTTGAGAACAAGGTGAAATCAAATGTGCTTATTTTTCAAGAAAAAACTGTGGATGAGTTTTTATCAATTATAAAAGTTTTCAGTAAATTTCCCACACATTTTCAGTTGTTATTAAAGTCCCACACATTTCTGGCTTTTCAGCACTTCCTGGTCACTGAATATCTAGTCACCCAGAGGATAGGAAAGGCAAGGAAAGGTAAGGTAAGGTAAGGTAAGGTAAGGTAACGTACGGTAAGTTGGCTTTACCTCTCAACAACAGTGAGTTCATCACAGACAACAGAGGCCAATGACATAAAGTGAGACAGGAAATGAGTGGCCTTCATCAAGGAATCATCGTAGCATTCGGCTGGTTTTCGGGAAACCACAGAAAACCAAAAATCAGGATACTCAGAGCCAGGAATCAAACCAGAGCCATCTGAATGTAAGACAAACATTACCATTGTCACCTCGTTCACATACACCAAGAGTACACATACACTACTACCATCAAAGTATCACACATGTCCCACCAACATTCACATGAGAGAGAATGTCTTCAAGACACTGCAATTCATGTTCATTAGTGCAACATGACAAGATACATTTGTCTTACAGTCATGCTTAATTTTCTTGACACAAACAAAATGATTCATCTCAACTAACTGAAACAAATCCCAACACTCTGCAAATAATGTGTTTGAATGTTTCATGCAATAGGACAGAATGACAAGCTATATTATTGTGGACATACGTCATTGCAATATTATGTCGTCCCAGGAATCTTAGAAAGAGACTAAGAAAGACAAACAACGAAACACGAAAAAAGAGAAAACTAGCAGAGTTGGCTGTAGTCAACACATCCATTGTCTGCAACGTCGTCGTCGTTATCCTGTCCTGTGTCCATTATTGTATTTGTTCCAGTATTGCCTGTGCTGTCTTAAATGTGATGTCCCGAGGTATACACATTAGTTTGTTTTGTATTTCGACTTTTATTTTTGGTTGTTAAAATATTATAAATTTTTGTCCTTTGTTTCTTGTTGGCTAGTTCCTTATGGGATTGTTTATGTTCTGTTGTTTTGTTTTATGGATGTGTTTAGTCAACTCTGCTTGTTTTCTCTTTTTTCGTATTTCGTTGTTTGTCTTTCAGTCTCTTTCTATGACTTCTGGGACGACATAATATTGCAATGGCGTATGTCCACAATAATACTGCTTGTCACTCTGAAAATAGATATGACATATGTACATATGTATGTAAATGAGAAAACTCACCTCTCTTCCTGGTGTTCATGTAATGGATCCTGCGATCACCATACTCTGGTTGCCTGATGCCGCAGTTGGTGAGGGTGTTACGAGCATGGTCTGGATTTGTGCCGAAGTTCTCTCTGTAGTAAGTTTACAAGAGACACAACTTCCAAGTAACTTTAGAACTATTCTGTACTACTATGTAACATTTCAGTAAATAATACATTAAACTGTTCAAAGGTTACATTCAAAGTTCTGAAGAGCCTACAAACTTTAAAATCTTTGCTAACACTTGGATGTTTTTCTTCTACAAACAGGCAAATTGAGAAAATTGTATGTAGGTAGGACTATTCAAATAACAAGGGAATAAATAAGCACTTTTTCATAAACGTTTTCTTTGCTCAGAGAAAATAATGCGTAAGCAACATTTCGTGAATTTGCCGACTAATCATCTACTGCATTTACGAAAAGAAATGTCACATCGCAAATGTAAATTGTATATTTCTCACTAATCCTTAGCTATCAAAACCCTAGTGCATACACAGTAGTGTCTCGTTAAAGCAAAATGTCACGGTTCTGGGTTCAAAATTCGCTATAGCGGTATCTTCGCTATAACCGAAGTTGGCCGACTCTGACCCCTAAACTCAAAAATTGCATTAAAACTGTCTTTAATGTTATTTAATTACAAAGCAATACAATATTTTAAGGAAATATATGTTTATTTTAACAGGTAAAAATGCGCTGGTTACAATGATACCCAACAAGTACGGGTGCAACTATTCACTAAGTCAAAACCGGCCAAAAACTCCGCCGTGTCACGTAAGTATGGCTGCAATAGCTGGACCGCCTCAACGGTGTCCCGCCCGCGCAGGCACGCGGCACGAGTGCACGCACCGGCAGAATCAACATGATTACACTGCAGGCCGCTGCAGACTGTAATCAGTTTGACGAGTGTAGCAGTTTACTTATTTATTTTAGCTTGCATTTTCAGATAGTTCTGTGTGCCCTTTCACACTGTGGCACGCGTCGAATAACTTGTGCGCATGCCCGACACACATGAAAATCAGCTTGGACAGGTGAATGTGTTCACTTGTCCTTTGGACAGGTAATGCTAGTGTATTTGCCAGCAAAAATAAGCGACGCCAACATTGGTAGTCGCTTTATTTTAGCGCACTCGTCATGAACTGTGTTTAACGGCGGCACAAAGTTAAGTTCGAAGCCAATTAGAAGTAATAGAAGTGGAGGCACGTAGTGGACGCATGTGTACTCACTCATTGACTTTGAGCAAGGTCACAAGTTTGTGATTTTATTCCGGCAGTGTGACAACAGAAAACATGTCTGACATACGTAGGCGCTGCCAAATCTAGATACATAATTCATTGAAAAGCAGTGTTAAAGCTAGACATGCTCGTTTTCACACACGGTCCACCACCCGTGATTTTTTTTACTTTTTATTTTTCTTTCTCCCCCTGCAGCTGTCCAAACAGACCCATTCCAAGACAAAAAAAAAAAAAAAAAAAAGATGTCTTACTCTAGTTCCCACGCTCTTCCTGACGGTGTATACGATACTTTAACACTGCAACGATTTATTGCTTCTCACTCAAATTTATGGGACGTTTAGTGTGTTAAACTATAATTTATAATTGATGGACAGTAATTGTTGAAGTTGCCATTAAACCAAAAGATAAAAACACGTTCGGCCAATTGTGTGAGCAAGAAGGTGAATCATAACAGCAAATGCACTGACACAGTAGACAGTAACGCCAATGCGTCCTCTCATCCACAGTCCTAGCTGCTTATTTCAAGAAGCTGAAGATCTACGGAGTGAAATATGAGCTGTAGCAAGCTAAGCAGAGATAAGCACGAGTAGTCGTGTGGATACGTGTGTGAGTGAGAGAGACAGCACTATCTTATCTCCCAGAGGTATTTGTTCTGTATGCATGGTGTGTGTCAGGTGTAATAGAGCCGGCGGCAATTATTCTTAGTGAAGAAACAGCATATGTCCGCCGTTATTCAGTCAGAAGACGCAGTTCTTGCTCCAAATAGTCATGTCGTCATCTGAGCTGAGCAGAAGCTTTTTGGGAACGCCTGACAGCATCAGAGCCTTCCTCCTTTTATCTCTCGCCCCCCCCTTGTCAAATGTTGCTGGCTGGCTGTGCTTTTTTATGTACAAGCAGGCTGAGGGATGGAGAGAGACATGTATTCTTATTGACCTCTCTCATTTGTGCGAGTATCCGAGCAACCATCTTCTTGTTAACCATACACAGGATCTAGGCCCAAGTGACAGGGCAACAGGCTGATGCGCCCGGCCACGTCGCCGACGACTGTACACATATCAATATCCAAAATCGTAATCAATAAATAAAATAAGAAAAGCAAGCTGCATGGAAACTACATACGGTTGATAGCACTATTACAACGGTCACCTAGGTTGAAAAAGGTGGGGAAAATAAAGCGCGCAATTATATCTTTAGAACAACGAGCGCTTGAGTTTCAGGAGGGAAGCGAGATGCCCAGGCATGACTCACGTGACAGTGCCAGTGGACGGTCTCGGATGGTGGAGGGGTGGAGGGGTGATGGCGCGAGGGGTGGAGGTAATCTGTGCATCCAGCTGTCAAGATAACAAATACTTACTTCACAAGGTCACGTACATCGCTGCAAGCCTGCTTCACATGACTCACCATACATGTTTCTACTCATAAAATTCACATTTTTCATGGAATTTTTTTTTGCGATTTTTTGACGATTCCTCAAAAAGACTTCGCTATAACCGTGTTTTCGCTATTTCCGTGTTCACCATGTACTACTGTACATGGTGCGTTTGTGTGTGTGCACGTGCATGTGTGCATATCTGAATGTGTAGTAGTGTAAGTGCTCACGAACACATATGAACAAGTAAGATGTCAAACGAACTACTGAAATACTCAATAGGCAAGAAAATCTCAAGTACTCATCATAATTTGATGGAAATTTTTGCCAACTAGATAATCTATCAGCGGACATCTGTTTATTTCTGGGTGGTAGTATGCTTTGCTTTCTGGCAAAAATTTAAAAATGGTATTTATAAAAACAAGGGATTGAAACCACAAACTCCATAAAAACTGAAAACTGAAATATTTATAATATTTAGTTTGATAATATCCAGGACTCTATATATAATAACCAAATTTCAAAAGTACTCACCTTTTGACATCAAAATAACTTTAACATCTGTAAATCTTTGGTGAAGATTTTTTCGGTTAGCAAAAAATATTTTAAAATCAAATTGTGGGTATTTTTGAAATTTGGTTATAAGAGAAACATGGATATTATCATACTTTATATGAAAAATTACAGTTTTCTATTTTTATGGATTTTGTGATTTCAATCCCTTATTTTTCTAAATGTCGTTTTCAATTCTTTACTCAATTGCAAAGATTAGATGTCCGCAAATACACGATCTATCAATAAAAAAATCCCACCAAATTATTATGATTAGTTTAGATTTTATCAATGACCGAATATTTCAGTTGTTCGCTCGACATCTTACCTTTCCACACCTCTTAACTTCTCTCAACAAGGACATTAAATATTGAGCCCTTAGTTTTGACAGGCCACTAGAAAATAAATCTGCTGTGGCCTGCAATAAGAATACATTCCAGCACGTGCCTGGCGTTAAGTCACAGAACCCCAGGACCGGGAATCAAACCTGGGTCTTCCATAATGTACATCCAGTGTTTTACTACCTCAATCAATACCTGTAGCATCGTAGATTGCCTTCCAATCTCTAGGTAAAACCAAACAGCAAGCTTGAATGTGAAATCACAATATGCCATCATTCAACAAATAAGGAATATATTTCAGCAAGAGTAACTGGGCATAAAAATATGTCATCCTATTATGTATGTTTTCATTTATAAGTCTTTAATGTATAACATAAAACACATAAGAACTTGTATATGAGTCTTCTGTATTCATGAGGTGTATAATTATTAATACAGTACAGGGATTAATGAATACAACTTTTTTTATAATGAAATTCTTTTCATACATGTCACTAAAACTACACAAAAGACAAACTTTTTTATTTCAGTTTCAAATTTAAATAAAGTTTGACAAAAACTCTGTATTATCATCAAATTAACTTGTTAAGGGTACAGTCTACAAAAATTTTCGTCATATTTGTAGCAGTTTATACTTTCCTTATTTTCGACATAAATTGTGGCTAAATTTTGCTATTATGAAATATTTTTATCTCTCATAGTGTTTGCGTAATAACCAGTAAATGGTAAAATATGCATTTTGGGGTTTTATGTTGTATGCCATTAAAACCAATTGACAAACAAAAGTGAAAAAAATTTGCAGTGAATAACAATGTTGTAGGCTAGGTTGTCTTCTATGTAAACACCAAAACTATAATATTTTTAAATAGAAAAAAAAGCTAAAATTTGAAATAAAAATTTAAAATATTCAAGAATTTGTTAAAAACACAAATTTTTCTTATATTATATATATATATTAAATATATAGTAACCTAGCCTACAAAACCATTATGCAAATATTTACGTTTATGAGTCATTATGTGAAAACTATGAGGGATGAAAAATTTCCTAAGAGCAAAATTTAGTCACAATTTGTGTCTTAAAACTATAAAAATAAGATCTGGTACCAAAATAAAAATACAGTTGAAAATTGATGTATATTGTGCTATTAACTCTAAATATGGATGCAAACACCAATATGAACATAAAAGCTTGAAGGCGAAAGTAGTAATACAGCAATATAATGCATCATAATTACTTCTTTGCATTATGTTACAGTAAATGATTAACAGTCATAACAGCTTGTTCCAAACCAATTCCCTGTTTAACTATATGCAGAATTTTAAGACAATTACCGTCTTTCCTTTCTGTTGTGTGAGACACTGTGCATTGAGTAAGCACTTCCCCCTACCTAATTTAAATATATATGAAATAGTTTTCTTTTTTGAGATTATATCTTTAGTAATTACAGGCTACATACCTCATTCAACACTGCTTCATCAGATGTTCAGGATGATACAACATGATTCAACAAATTATGAATTGGAGACATGAGTAAATATAATTCAGTTTTTTAAATTTTAATAAAAAATTCAATCAACAATTTTAAAGTTAGTCTTTTGTTTAGTTTCTTGGCTTCTTTGGTTTCAAATTGACCACAGCATAATTTTAATTATTTTTGTTCATATCACATTTTCTTGTATTTCTTATTTTCCAAGTTTTGGCAGTTATTTTTTAAATTAATTTTTCTGGTGAATTGAGTACATTCTAGTGTAGCAATCTTCTCCAGACTGTAGGATATCTGGCACAGACGCTGTGGTCAGATCATCGGCTTCATGGAATCTCTCTGTGACGCAGGTGACTGACGCATGTTGGTCAGCATTTACCTTTGTTTGCTTCTGGTACTGTACAGTGGAAAAAGTTCTGCTCGTTTGCAATTTTTTCCCCAATTAACAGTTTGTAAGGTACTTTGCAAACCCTCTGTATTCCAAATTTTGCATTTTGCGATGTTTCACTTTGTAAGGGTTTTTAGATACAGTAGTAAATAGTAGGGATGGGCGATACATAAAAAAACCCATAGTGATACAGTATCCGATACACATCACAAACCGATTTGATAACCGATTCGATACTTATTTGAAAAAATAATTTAAAATGCAAATTTAATAGTACTGATAATCACATAAATATGTATTTTTATTCCACTAAAATTTAAGCCACTATTACTTAACAATGTATATTTATTGTATTGGTAAATAAATTATTTTTGCTTCATAAAACTACAAAAACATAATCGGTAATGTAAACACTGAATGTATACAGTACCAGGACGATTAGCATAAACACATTTTCAAGCAAACAGCAAATGTATGTAATAAAATAACCCTTATTTTAACTATAACAGATACAGCTACAAAAAAATAAAACACTCATTCAATATGAAAAATTTAAGAACTTCAAATTTTTGTGCAAACACTAAATTCTGCACAGAAGATGTCGACAATCTGTTACGTGTGGCACTGCATATCAGTGCAGATGTGCTGAAAGTAAGTTCACTATACACAGACCCAGAAAGTACACCCAAATAAATTTTGGTAACATTTTTAAGTAGTGGTGCTATCGTACAGAGATTCCACTAACTGAAGGGGTCTAAGTTATGTGGGAGACCTAGTTCTTGGAGAAATGCGTCTATTTGTAATTCACTGGAGTCCATAGCTGAAGATAATGATCCACTGTCACTATTTTGCTTTATTAAGTCATTCATGAAGCAAAAATATCACATTATTTTGGGCTTACTGCGAACAGTATCATTCTCCGGTTTGTCTTTGTCAATTTTGGGACGATTTTGACCTTCATATCTGCTGGAGCTGATTTTGGACTTCAAAACTTTGACAGCTGCTTCAGCACGATCCTTATTGAGAAAAACTCTAAAACAAGATGGATGACCAAAAATAAACACACTAAAAAAATTGTGTAAACAATAAATTAGACCTAAATATAAAATGTTTGTGCTTACTTGTCTTTATATCGAGGATCCAGTATTGTAACCAGGGCATGGATTTCTGATGATTCCAAGTCTGAAAATCTTAGATTCATCACAGCAAGCAGCACCTTGGCAAACACCTTGATTCTCTGTTTTTCCGACAAACTTTGAAGTGCACTTTTAATGCTGTTTACTGCAGGGATAGCATCAGCAATTGTCACTGTTTCACTACTTAGAGCTTTTGTTGCTTCCCAGAACAATTTTAAAACCTGCACAATTTTTTCAATGGAATCCCAATCCTGGTTGCTTAGTTCCAAGCCAGAACTTAGGTGTAGAGACTGACAAGCAAGTGTAAGAGCTTGTCTCTGCTCACAAATTTTTTCCAGCATCAAAAATGTACTGTCCCATCTTGTTGGTTCGTCTTGCACTGAGCAGAGTGTGGAAACTTCCAAGTTTTTCTGTGCTGCTGTGAGACATTTTGTGGCATTTACTGAGTGATGAAAATGAAATTCTCCTTACAGTACTTACAACACTAGCCACATTTTTTAACTTCAGGCATGCGTTATTAACAACCAGTTGAAGAGAATGTACCAAACAGCCAATGGATGTGATTCAAATTTGTGATACTTCACATTTCATGTTGGCAGCATTGTCTGTGATTATGGCAGTGATTTTGCCAGTTTTTATATCCCACTTGCTGAAGCATTCTTGTAAGTTAGCTCCAATATTTGCTCTTGTGTGGGAATCACCAGAAAATTGACACACTTCTAGCACAATGTGCTCAAATTTCCATTTATCACTGACAAAATGGACAGTTACACTCAGAAAGTCATTTCTTGCCTGCGATATCCAAATATCACTCGTCACTGAAAGAGTATCGGCTGCAGAAACAATGTCAGAAATTTTTGCAATCCTGTGCGGTGTTGTCGCCTGCCAGCCTAGCACTAGACACATTTATGTGTGTTACGGTACATAGATCCTTGTTTTCTCTGCCAAATATATTTGTGTTGGCGAGACAAATGATCAAGGAATGCAGTACCTAGATCCTCGTTTTCTCTACCAAAGAGATTTGTGCTGGTGAGACACATGATCTAGGCACGTGGTACCTAGGTCCTTGTTTTCTCCGCCCGAAAGTTTTGTGCTTGCGAGACAAAGGATTTAAGCATGCGGACCAAGATCCTCGTTTTCTCCGCATGAGAGTTGTGGGCTGGCGAGACAAAGGATCTAGGTACATGCTACAGCTGCATTGATCGCCGCTTTGTTGCAAGGTAAACTTGTTCTTGTTATGAATGACGCTCATAAAAGTTTCGTACTGTTAATTTTATTTTTAAAAAATGGGGCACTTGTTTTTATTTGTGACGAAAAAAGCAACTATTTGAAACATAATACAACTCCACAGATTACAGCTTAACTTTCAAATGTTTTTTAGGTTACCAAAAATGTTTGCACCTTCATATAAGACGAGTAGCAATTATTGAAGGCCAAAAATATGTAAAAATAGTTGTCCTATATGCCGGCAAATATGGTATTTACAAAACACATTCACCTGCTGGGAGGTACTTCCCTAATCTGGCAGATCATATGCATCATTAAATGGTACCACATTCATAGTTTAAGACACGTAGTAGGCAAGTCCAGTACAATGTGTCACAATTCAATCTTTCTTCTTAATAAAACATCTCCACATATCCAGAAAATCAAATATAAATCTGTTCCGAATTTCATAAAACGTTAATACTAATAATAAATTAAAACAACCACAAAACAGCATAGAATAATAGCCAAAAAGATAGTTAACACAAAAGCAAAGAATAAGACAGTTTCTTTCTGCACTATGGCAAAATAATGAAAGCAATTTTAAACGTAGAGAATATAAACAGTACAGTAGTACACTGAATTTTAAGCCAAGGACAGTAATTTAAACAAAACACATACCGTATATACTTGTGTATAGTGCGCCCTCGTGTATAGTGCGCACCACGAATTTTGCAACAAGTTACAGGGAAAAAAATTTTTAGTGCCTCCCTATTATGTTAAAAAAAAAAAAATAAATAAAACACGGGAGGATGAGCCGAGCGAGCGGTGAAACAGCACGATGGACGCTACGATGGAAAGGTCAAGGAAGGCGGGAAGAAAGGAAACGTAGCTAGCAACATATAAATGAGAGAGAAAAGATAACATTAACACTGTAAGAGTGTGAAGGCAGAGAGTGGTGGCGAGCCAGGAGGAGTGGAGTGGGGTGGCTTGTCTCTCTGTCAAGGTCGCTTGCTGTCTGCCATCCTTCGCCTCGCGAGTGTGTATGCCTTGCTCTGCTGTGCCAGCCGCTTCCAGCATGTCCTCCCCCCCTCCTCAACAAAGCCATTCAGATACACTCACCCCTAAGATAACATGCCGTGACAGCAGCAAGCTCTCCTTTTTTATTTCTCCTGGTGTGTTTGAGGGGGAGAGGGAAGGAAAAAAAGAATGACGCTCTTTTTTTTCTTCCTTCCTTTCCCATGAAAAAATAGCTGGTCACTAGCCGTCAAATATCTTTCCTGGGTGGGGGATGGGGTAGGAGGGAAAAGGAGAACAAAGACGTGTTTTTTTTCTTTCTTTCCCCATGGAACAATAGCTTATGATGAGACGTCAAAATTAACTTTTAGGGTTTTAGCAGCGACGGTTACTAGAGAGCAAGGCAGGAGAAGAAAGGGGGAGAAAAAGAAAAGGAAGAGAAGTAATGATGGAGGAACCTGGCCGTGAGAACAGTCTCTCTCTGCCTCCCACTCCCACAGTTGACACCCGTCGGTTTTCGACTATAACTTCGGCTTCTTACTCCCCACCCCTCCCCCCCCAACTCGGCCGACTGGCGACCTTTTTTTTCTTTGCTTCATACTCTTGACACCCTCAATTTACTGCTTTAACTTCACCTTCTCACCTCCCCCCCTTCCCCTCGCCTACACTCAACGTACCACAGACCTTTTTTCATGTATTTTTTTTTATATTTTCCGTGTATAGTATTCACCCCTGAATTTTTATCAGTTGTTTTGGAATAAAAGTGCATGCTATACACGAGTAAATACAGTAACTTATTAAGATTTTAATTGATGCTACATCACAATGTTGGTTATTTTACATGCTATCTGGCATATGTACAGGTAATACAGATATCTGACACGCTTAACCAAGTGTATAGAGATTGTTATGGACAATATGTCACATGGTCGCCCGGTTGAGTAAAGGTGAACCCAGCCTATTGACATAATGTGGAGGTTCTAATTTATGTTATATATTCAATCCCTAATTACTTACATAACATGAACTTTGGTGCTGTACTGTCATTTCAAGATCATGCTGACAAAATAGCAAACAATGACTTTCATTCTTTACTTCAGTTAGTTTAAGCCTCCAGCTATATTGTCTATCGGTGGGCCAAGTCAAACGGTATACAGAAGAACCTCGATTATCAGGGACTCAATCATACGATTTGCAGATTATCTGCGGTTATTTATCATGTAAATTAATTTTTACAATGTAACAGTTTTTTTTAATGTGACTGTGAAATTCTTCTAACTTCACAAGTTTCCGTCCACATATTCGGTGAAGCATTCAACATTTCTGTTTATTAATATACAGTATAAAGTAAGGCACACTTCTTTTCCTTTGTTTGAGGCAGTAGTCTATTTTAATCTGAACGATGCGCTCTTGTCCATGTCAGCGAAGTGTACATTCCTATGCAGCAACGAGAGGACAGCACACGTGCATGGTGCGGAGGTGCCAACCATTTACCAAAG
The DNA here is from genome assembly GCA_003012365.1 of Medauroidea extradentata. Classification (NCBI taxonomy): domain Eukaryota; kingdom Metazoa; phylum Arthropoda; class Insecta; order Phasmatodea; family Phasmatidae; genus Medauroidea; species Medauroidea extradentata. The sequence continues at coordinate 38,460 of PNEQ01075299.1, forward strand.
CTTTCAATATAAATTAAGCGAAAAATCCATATTTTTAAGTATTTTTCCGTAGTGAACGTATTATCTGAAGCCCATGCTACATTGACCATAAAGTAGCTGTATAGAAATAACCATAACCACACCGTAAGAAATTCACAGGTTTCCATCCCTCTTACGACGGCTTAGCAGCAATACCGTGTGTTATAACATGCGTCACTAAAAATGTGTGTTCAAATTTTACGGTTATTTCTTACGGCGATTCTAGCAAGGCCTTTAAATGTGTAGGCCCATATGCAATCACATTACCTGTTCATCAGTAACTTCGGCATTTGTTGTTGGATCTACAGCATCACTTAATTATAATATATTTTATCCTCGGAATTTCTAACTTCAAAAATGCTTAACGTGTTTTTAACGTAACTATATATTGACGGCTTTGCCATCGTGTTTACACCGAAGTCACAATTGCACAATTCACAAAACACATGTTGTTGAGATACACTTAAAGCACTTAAACCTGTCCACAACTGTGAATATTCTGAAAGATATTTCTCAACACTCTTCAGTTTCAAACTCATACTCGAATTTAAACAGTCAAATCAACATACTTTCATTAAACTACCACAACATGGATAAGTTTCCAATATGGCCAATCAGCAGAAGAAGCAACCACGTATGACTCAATTCGACTGCATGAGTCAACATCAACAACTATTCGATAAGTTGGAATACTGCGGTAATATGAGCAATCGATTGTATGAGATACATACAACATACGAGAACCTTCCGACGCGTGCTGAGCAAAGTGTAAACACACTAGTTTGTAAATATGCTACCATCACCAAAATATGGTTTTGGCAAACTAAAAACGCGAGAAACAAAATGTTTGTGTGCCGGAGCGTGGGGAAAGAAATATTGCATCATATGATCCACATAGTTACAAACCGAAATATATGCATTCACAATGGAACATTCCTGTTCATTTACAGTTGGCAGAAGCTAATAAATCCGTAGTTTATCAACAGAATCCGTACTTCCGTAGTAAACCATCGTAATTCGTATAAACTAAGGATAATCCGTAGTAATTGGCACCTCTACACGGTGCGCAGCTTTGTTAGAGTTCAGAGTGCGCACACACAACAGTTGATGGATTAAGTGGTAGAATTTGGCAGGCAGTAACACTGTTGTAAAACATCAGTGTTCGGAATCAATCACTGCAGAAAAACCTAAGCGAGTGGTATTAACCACACAGAGTAAAATTAAAATTATCGAATGGTTTCCGTGCGGAGAAACAATTGCAAAATTTTCAGAGACGTATGATATTAAAAACACTACAGTACGAGACATCATAAAAAATTTGCATCAGACAGTTCAAGTGGCTTCTATAAACGCAAGGCGATGAAAGAATCGACTTTCAGCAGCCTAGACTCCTGTTTATTAAAATGGTTTCAACAGAAGAGGGCAGAGGGTGTGCCGATTACGAGATCAGTTGTAAATCAAAACAAATGGTACATATTTATTGATAAAATAACGCATTCATAATTTTAATAGGCGTTATATTTGTGACAGGCCACTTTTACCTCGCAGCGACATGTGTGCTGCTTGCCGATCAATATGACTGGAGCACGCATCTAGATCCTTTCTCTCATCTGCAAGACTCGGGCAGAGAAACATAGGACCTAGGTACTGTAGATTTGTGTGTGCCACTACTTGTCTAGTAGAAAATAAAAATCTTGAAAACATAACAAGAATTAATAGAACTTTTTATTAATGATTACTTTTACGTATTTTCTTATTCACATGCATTTGTAAAAGCAGCTTAAATAATTAATTTTTTCAATTGAGCACTATATTTGCTAGAAGTGGCTGAGCTGCTGGCATCTGGCCGGGCAGCATGCAGTCATGTGATGACCTTGCAAGGTGAGGCTGTTGGCTCAGTCCAGCATTGCCAAGTGGCGCACGGCAGGCAGCAGCTGCTGCTTGCTTTGTCCTCCTCCGTATATTGCGAATGATTTTGGTGTCAATGCGCCCCATAAAACCACTAATTTTATACCTTAAGCTAAATATAACTTTTTGCAAGGATAAAAGTTATATTTCCACTAGAGTGTGATAATCTTTTTATTTAAGATTTTGTACCTTTAAAATTATAACTCGATTTATGTGTGGGGTTGTGTTTAAAGGCAACAATTACAGTACAGCATTTTATGTTCAAATAATTATTTTTCATTAAAGTTGTATTGCAGAGCATACATCTTACTGATGTGCAGCTGTCAGATAATTGCAGTGACTGCTACGTGGTAGCAGACAAGATAGCAACAACTCCCGCTGATAATAACCACGTCTGAGTTGTGGCTTAAGCTAAGATAAACTAATAACTCGATCAACCGCGAAATTCAATTATCTGACTGTCTTGTCCCCCACGTTACTGTGGGTAATCAAGGTTCTACTACACTGTTTATTTCACATTATTTTATGTGTATTTCAAAATAGGAACATGTCCAGAAAAAATCTGTGCGATTTAAAAATAAAATTTTAGTCACAAAATGGCATTTATGTGAAGGGAAACATATTTAAGTGAAATATTGATGATGTTCAATTTTTTAGTAATTATGGTGATAATATTTCTTGAATTGAATATAATTTTAGTAGGCGTTTGGCCGGAATTCATAATTAGTAAATATTTAGTCATAGTCTGGACACGTATTTTATCAGTAATTTTAACTGCTTGGTAGGTTGCCATTTTGGGTGACAGAACTTCCGGTCCTTGGCGTGGAGGCGGTGGGCTGGGAAAGGTCATCTTTCCGGGAGAAGCAGAGGAGTGTGGACGTATCTCAGGGCTGCGGGACTGGCGTGGAGGCCGCGTGGTAGAGTGTGAGATTGAGAATAATGTGTGGACGCGATGTCAGCGTTTAATGAAAGCTGCAGTCCAACCAACTACTGTTAATTTGCTTATTTAATGTTGATACATGGTAATTTGTTTTGAGATTAAGGCCCACCGATTTCGATCATTTGTAAAGATGCAAACTGTTTCAGTTACTACAAGAAATAAACCAAGTATCCCAGGACCTTGTCAATTGTTATTGACCTTTCAAATTGACGCCCCACTTTCGAACCACCCTGTTACGAGAGAAAAGTTTTTCGTGCTCTCCGCTGACATATAAATAGTGAAATCACTGATATTAATGGCAGGCAACAGTGTCGAATCCAGTATGGCCATAAGTTCTATGGTCGTAGCGAGAATGTAAGCACTACAAGTTTAATGTTTACCTTATGATTTATTTCATTGTGAAATAATACACGTCATAGTTGCAACAACATTTATACAGTTTTAATGAAAATTTTTACCATTTTCAATAGTAATTATCTTGTTGTATCACTCTACCGAGGTGTGCTTTTAGCTACCATGTACATCCAGGATTTAACAGTCGTGCAGAGATGGTGGAGCAGAACGGTTGTGTCACGAGCGCGGTTGGGAAGTGAGGTTGGCAAAAGATGCCGAGAGGGCTTGGCTATATAGGATGGGCATGGCCCTATATTTCACCCAGTCTGTTTTCGGAATTTTGATAAGGTGCTGGGGATTCTAAAATTTCTATCTATTCTATTTTATTGTTTGTTTTCTTTTCACTCAATATATGATCCAAAGTCAATTATGCGGGGACCGGTACTACAGTAACTGGACACAGTAGCGAGTAGTGTAACATTGACCTAATGTTTGTCGTCATGATTGAAGTACTGAAATAAAATTTTGAAAAATTTTTGCTACCAACGATCAGTGATGTACATTTTGCATGATGACGTAATTTTGTAACTGTTTAACGGTACATAAATAACACTGAGTGAAACCACTGTCTATTTGTAAACATACCACATACAGTACTCTACATTGTGCAGGAAAGTGCCTCAACTTCAGCATTTGTGGTCAATGGTGGGTTAAGTGACGATCGACAAAACATTGCAACATAACCTTAAATTTTCGCCTACCATTGGCGAGTGAAGTGCACCGAACAGTAACCTTGCTACAATACCCGGCATCTTTTAAACTGCGAAACATCTATATGATTTGTACATGCTTTGAAACAGACATCCTGAACTACACGTACTTTATCAGCAGCTGTTTACTTTTGGATGTTGCACTAACGACTGATGAAGAATGCGTGCGTGTGCATCTCATGCCACCTTATTCCTTTGTCGCAACTGCCGTAGGTCAAGTAGAGAGAGAGCATGATAACAGAGAGATCACAATGCAAATGGCTGCCTTGCATATGCACAGAAATTTCAATGCTTGAGGGGAAGGAGATAGTTGAGTCTGTGCATATTGACTGGAGGTAAAAGCTGAGAAAGGAAGGCATCTATATTTTGACAAGCACTATTTACAGTACAGTTCTCGGCAAGAAAAACGTGGTTGTAGGGCGCGACAATAATTGTAACAAAATTATGATTTAACAAACTTTCCTCAAATATTGAATTTTTTTGACCCAAATTGTTAACGGTTCTTAGGGACAGGATTCAACCATAAAAATTAGTTGCAAAGAAATTAGGATCCAGCACTGTGGCACAGCGTATTGCAGGCATGTATAGCATGCTCTGGTAGCTAAAGTTTTATGAAGTTACACAACATTAAGGGCTGTACTTTACTGGTTAACTGAATATATTTTGAAGTGGAAACACATTGATACAATTACAATGCCTGTAACAGTACTGTGCTGATAAATATACCCTGTCCATCGTATTAACTTATTCTGCACGTAATTGGTTGGAACTGTAAGTAATATTGTCCTGACACGATTCTATGCAGAGACCATATTTTGGATGATACAAATTGGCATAAAAAAAGGCTTACAATGTGGTGAATATTGTAATAGAAAATTGTAGAAAATCCCCAATGCTAATTTACACATTATAGGTTCTCCTTTACTATTTTAGATATTAATGCATATTTAATACTATTACATGGACTTAGCAGCTTTTCCCTAATGTGTGTACCAACGTAGAGAAATTAGACTTAAAAAAAATACAAATTTTAAATAAACACAGAAAAATTGCAAATATATATTGAGATATACATGGGTATTTGAATGTGTCGCTGATGAGGTTTTTTAACAGACAGTAACGGTTGCTAATGCGCAAGGCAGATAATCACGAGTTGAATGAATTCCAGACCACCTTAGGTGCAAAAAATGCATGTTAGCCTTACTGGGTTCCAGTGTTAATGCCAACATGATTTCCAATGAACAAAATTAAATTGTTACCAGTAGACAGTGTGTTAATCTGGGTTTGCCTGTCATGTTATAGCAATAATGTAAATTAGTAGACAACTAGCAAACAACTGTTAAGATACTGGGCCTTACCTATAAGACGGGTGTGTAAGGGCTAGCTGCAGAAGGTAACGGTTGTTGAACTTGTAGTCAATCACTTCTTCCAAAGAGTTGCAGGAGCGATGGAAGCGTAGGTGGCACACCAGAACTGGGATCAGCATGGCATGCTGAGGAACACATCAGTTAGGTGACTGCACCTCTGACTACACCAGACAATCAACATGCATGCTGAGCTGGATTACTGGCTATTCTTACAAGCTACAAACAACGAGGTTGCTATATAACTGTGTGAAGCTAACTTTTTCGGTTTGAATAAACTACGATACAAGTATTTCACCACATTATCGTCGCATATATTTTGCCAAATTGGATGCAAAAAATCGAAGGTGTGAATAATATTCGATGAAAATTCCTGTGGTAAAAATATTTTTTTAAAATTAAAATTTTTCGTCACTAACCCTATTTATATTCAAGTAACTCAATATTTTTGGCATATGAACTCTGAAACAAGGAATCATTTCTATAACTTACGAGAACTTGGAGGTTAAGTTAGTTTCGTTTGATAACCCAATTTTGTGCATAATTAAATATGCACATTTGGTGGGAACACATTTTGTGATTAGCAGCATTTACTGGTAAATAGACACTTTTGGGTATTAGAAAACCGTTCAATCCAATAGTTTCCTAAGTTCCGTTTCTCTTGAAGTTTTTGTTTTCGGCTTCTGCGAGTCTGCTACCGTTCATTACCGTTGCAGTGTTTACAAACTTTGTTTTTATTTTGCGATGCCATAGATATACTATGTTCAGTTGGGAAAGTCCACGCACAAAACAAACATACAAGATGGCGGAGTGTTAAACTAGTAACGCAATGTTCCACTTTCATTCCAGCGGAATATTTTGGTACTAACTATAATCGATTTTTGCAGCAAGCCATTTTGTTCTAATAGTGTCGTACTTGAGCATTGTTAACATCTCTGATGCAGAAACGTAAACAGAACATTGTGGTGCGACCATTATGCGATGAAAGTATTTTTATTATTTCTGTGATCTCAAAAATTAGATGCGACGATTACACGATGGCGACGATTATGTGATGAAATATGGTACCATTTAAAAAAAATACTGAATGTGGTACAGTAATTTTGTACACAGTATCTATTTCTGTTTACAGTATTTTAAAAATACTTTAACTCAGATGTAGTAAATTAATACTGTAGTTTAAATCCTGAACATAAATGAATAATTATTTACCCTTAGAAAAAGAATATGTTTGGACAAATGTAAAACATGTTTAACGAGAGTTGTACAATAACATTTTTCTGCTTAATTGCAGTAAAATGTTTAAGTATTTAAGTACATATTGGGTCAGTCAGAATAACTGTGATCACTGGGGTAATTCCTAACATTTTTAATTTTTAACATTACATATAAACACTAAAATTGAGTTGTAGAAAATATGTGTATTCGAAAAGCTATATACAAGTAGCCTATCAATCAGTACATTTTAAGGTTATTCTTTGTTATAAATGAAGCATGCTGATAATAATCACATGTTCAAAATTACCCTACCTGACCATAATAGCACTCTGATGCACTGGGTTTTTCCCGTCTTAAAAATCAAACTGCCACCCTGGTACCTCCGCAGTCACAGGCTCTGTGGGTGTAGGTATCTCCTTTCCAGGAATGGGGATCCTAATACGATCGTTCTCCTTGGCCTCCGCTGGAGGTGCCTTGCCCACCAGACCTTCCTAGGAGAACTACACCAATGCCTACTTCATGAATGTTGGTGGAGCATTAGGATAGATTATTAGGAAGCAAATGAATATGGAAAATGCAGCAAGATCTAACCCCTCGCCTCTAAGAGGGGGGTAATATTCCCCTTTCGGGGCTGCAGTGGTGACACTGGTGTCCAACCACCTCACACAGGACCTGTGCCACACAACTCACCGTAGCTCGACAGCATCCAACCAGGTACTCCATGAACTAGTAAAGCTTACCGCTTCTGTTCCCTCCTGACAGAAAGTCATTCCCTCGTATAGGAAGTACAGGGGCCACACCACACTAGGCAGGTGTGAGAACTTGCCTGACCACCATGCACCCAACTAGACATACTGTCACATATAGCAGCATAGACCAATGGCGTAGGAACTAAGTGCCCCCGGGCTTCACTACCAAGGACCCTGACACACGTCCGCTCTGTACTTTGCCCTACCTGACTTTTCCCCCATAAGATGACGATGGATGCAGGACAAGGGAAGTGTGTTCAGGACAGTTAATGTTGCATTACAGTATCATCTTCAGTCCCCAGAAGTTATTTTCATCCACAGGGGTTCCCGGCTCCCACCTTGCAACAATGCATCTGGGCCTCCCTATCCTGCCACTTTGTACCACCAGCAACTAGTCACGCACCCAAGCTGATCCTAGCTGCTAGTTCTGGAAGGTGTTACCACAATCTGATGGTAGTGATAAAATGTTGCTTTTGTGGCTTCGCAGCTGCTTATATGCCAGCTCTGAAATGTGAAGTAAGGGTGCGTGACTTGTCACAATCCACTCGCGGACCAATGCGTGCGCCACTGTCTCCCTACTCGCTCCTCCCTCAGGGCTCACTGGTTCACGAGTGGAGGGGTGGAAGGCCTGCAGTCTTGGTGAACTAGTACTTGGCTGGGGCTGCCTGTATGCACCTCCCAGCACCCTCTCATGTTTCTGTGCACCACGACACAAGTGTTTTGAATACGGTCATGCCGACACACAAACGTAAATCATTCGGGTGCCGGGGTGGAGGGACTACCCAAACAGACTCCATTGTTGTGCCGTACCATGCTGCAGCAACACTGTACTATATTTTCTCAAACCACGCAGCCTCCTTAATTATCAATTAATATTACAAATAGGAATTGTTTTATTACATTAATTTAGTTCTTTCTTCAATTGACCAGCAAACTAGGTTTTCACCCAACACTTACACAAAACCAATCGCAAAAATGTGCAAATTAAGTACCATACTGTAAATTGTGGTTTCTTTGAGATGAAGGGTGACTCTGTGACATCCTAAAAGTTTATTATTATTTTAGGTATTCTGAGATTAAAATTAAAAACTCTATTTGTGTACATAAAACCATACATTTTACCCATATATATTGTTTTTATTTCTTCCCTAAAATGCACAAAATAAACATTTTGAGTGACACACCATCACCCTTAACTGTCAAAATTACTCTAGTTTACAGTACAAATAATCTGAGGCACTATAGTTCTTTCTCAGTACATTAAGACTGGGGTAGTAATACTGTCAGAGTCTAAATTCTTTCTAACAGTTAATAATTGTTTCACTCTTCTTGTTTCCTTATTTTGCTGTTTTTTTCTTGGTAGCTAACAGTTTGGTAACTTTAATTTCTGTTTGCTGAAATATCTCTATTCTATAACTTACCGCCAGGTAGTATATCCGTGTACCAGAAGGCAATTGATGTTTTGCGTAATGAGCTGAATGCGTGGCAGTGCGGTCATTAGTGTTGGCCACTACAGCTTGCTAGTTTACACCTCTTGCACCAGAATACTACTCTATTTAAGCAGCCTATGGGAGTTTACCCATAGTAGGAGGTCCATGACCATGCAGACTTCATAAGGCTGTTTTGTTTTGGTTGACAGCTGGCATTGCAGTTTGTCATGGACGTGGCTGATTGGCGAGACTGACGTGGACAGGAGGGGCAGTGTTGATTCCAGGAACTCTGTGTAGGCGAGAGGTGAAAGCGTAGGAGGATGCTGCCAGTGTTGAATGGTAAACATGTAGCAGCTTAGCCTGCAGGTTTTTTTTCTCTTATCAAAGTGTAAAACGTAGGGATGTTTAGGTAAGGTGTTTCCCCGAGGAACACGGCATGTTCCTTGTGAAAATACTAGGGGTTATGCCCCAAAAGAAGGTTGAGGCAGTTTTACTTAGAGAGGTAGCTGAACGCTGAATGTGTGGGACCAGCCAGCGATGTAAGCAGATGAGCTGTTTATTGATCACTTCGGGCAAGCGAGCAGCGAGACACGGTAAAATTGTGTTTTCTGGTGTACTATTCATTCTCCTAAATCAACCCTCTGACAGCACTACGCGGTTATTCCCGGGCTATGTGCTTGTGTAATTTTGTTTTATTTTTGAAAACTTGTGTCTATCGGCATATTGTGCTATATGATTATTTGTTGAAACTATTATTTATTTCCTTGGCCACCTCTGGACAGCTATGAATGCTTATGTTGAACCAAGATTTCTTCTGTTTTATTAAGATATCAGACCTTATTACAGGGACACATTTCTGCACTAATTTTTTTTTCTTTTGTACGACATGTCAGCCATTTATAGAATAAATGTTTTTTACACTTTGTATGCGCCATTAAACTCTAGTAAACTGTGAGTTCATGAATCTCTTCCTTATTGCTCTTTACTTTCTATTTACGTGTTGTTTTACACTAAGAGCTCATGGGAAATTGGTCAGGTTGGCAATGCTGCTATTTTTCTCTTTACCTGCTAAATTTGAGTGCAAAAATTCATTAATTCTCTTTTCTTTGCATTTCTTTTCAATATCAGGCTTTGCCACACTTAAATTCTTTTAGTTTACCTCTTTGATAGTGCAGTAAGCACCACAAATTTTACAGGTGGAATACAACTTATTTTGTGTTAATGTTTGTTAAATGTTTGATACGAACGTCCTGCCTTTTGTTTTATTGTTATGTTGTGTGTAAGACAGTTGCCTACCTAATGACAATCCTGAGCTATGTTCCCAAATGTCACCCTTGTTCCTGACAATAATATAGACTTTATATTTTAAATCGAAACAAATGCTCACTAAACCACCTTATATTAATGGACAAAAGAACCTTGTAACTTAGGCTGGTATTCCTAAACAAAAAGTTAGGGTCTACAAAAGCACTACCATCTCAGGCGCAAGAAAAGCAACGGCAGAGACCTTACTCGCTGAGCATATTCCTACACGTGTTTGCGCCGTGTCCCAAGATGGTGTCAGGTAAGTCACGGCTTATTATTTGCCGGCCCGCGCGAGACTAGAAACAAAAGAAGGCATGATGAGCGCTGACATTTACCATGGCTATAACAAGAACACGTTAAACTTTGTACTTTTAAAAAGGTATTATTTAGCATTTTAACTTGTTTACAAAATAATTACAGTAACAAAGAGATAAAAATCACGGATTACAAAGGTCACAATTAAAATATTCAATAACTATTTCTTGTTAAAATGTTAAAACAGTAGGTACAGTAGCCACGCGATCGTAGTGTTTCCGTTCATATTTTTATGCTGACTATGACCTGAAATGTTATATTAGCATATTATTCGGACACGTGGAATTATATTCAAAACTTAATTTGCAATCACTCTTAAAATATAATATATTATTACGCCGCAACTAAATACTAAAAACTAAGGTATTGTCACGGTAACAGTGGCACATAGGTCTCTCTTCACCTCTAACGCACTAAACCAACAATTTTTTTTTTTTCTTTTGTCACAGGCTATTACTTGATCATACTTCAAGCAATGGCTCTATCATTTCATTGAACACATATATCTAGCAAAGTGAAATTCATGCTTCAGTCGAAACTTTGTTTGTACCCAGCAATTTCATTTTGAAACAGTCTCTAACAACCTGGGTGTCGACGATACGTAAAGCTCACTTACCTTACCTTTTGTTTTTGAAATACATGAAATAAAAAGGTGTTTTTAAAAATTTTCTAAGGCTTCAGAGTAACACTGATACAGCACGCGAGCTGTTTTAAAATATGTTGCCTGTCAACTGTCAACGTCTGAAATGTGCTTTTATTTTACAATATGTTGATAGTAAATATATCGCAGATGTTTAGTTATTTCTAAAAAAACATGTTTTTTTTTGTGATGTAAAATGTTTATTAATTACAATTTTTTTGCATGATTAGGGCAATGTGGACAAATTAGAATGCCTATATTAATAATGTTTACACTGCGTTATTGTTATTTTATATGCATCAAAATGAAAAGCAAAGATGCATTAGTAAATTTTAATTGAGTATAACGTGTTGTTATGAGCGTTAAAAAATATCCCGGAAAATTAAATGTTTAAATGTGTCATTTCAATATCTAAAAAACACAAAATAAGATATGTGCATCTGAACGTGACGACAAATTTTTATCATTCTAGACACAATATTTCTTATTTTAATGTTAGCAAAAAAAAAACTTAAAAAATTTCTCACAACGTAAAACATTAAAAAAAAAATATTTTATATATGTTTTGTATGTTATTTACAGCGAAAACCAATTAGTTTGTACTCTTTACAAATAGTTGATTATAACATCATAACGGTCGAATATCATGTTATTTTAATGTGTAGAAACGATATTTCCTAAAATTAAAGTAATCGCACTACCACTAATAATATTCTGCGACATATAAAGAAAATAAAAAACATTTGGATCAGCCGGGATTCGAACCCGAATAGTTTGCTTACCAACCAAGTGCCTTGCCACCTGAGCCAACTGCGCTGGTATCATTACAGCGTAAAAATTTTATACTAACGCCCGCATTTAGCAAACTGTCTACAAAATATTAATTTTCTTATTTATTAATAGTTTTAAGTTTTTGAAAAGCTTGTAGCTTATCACTTAACATTCTTGCCATCGTAAAGTTTTATTTTAAGTACCATTTTCTTGTGTTTGCCGACTCTCGTATTGTTAAATACGATTTTCGGCAGGCAAGCAGTAATATACGGTTTACCCGTTTGTACAGGAATAATGTGCTACCATCTCGGGACACAGAAGCGAAAGGGTTGTGTCCTATCTCGCAACTGTATTCCTAAACGTTCTGAAGGTATCGGATAAGTCACGGATTATTATTTGCCGTCCCGTGTGCAGTTATAAATAAATAAAGGCGACGCTGGGCAGTGCTTTTTTATAGAACAAGTAGCAGTGACTTTCAACAGCTATTTAACAAAAATGTGTTAATTTTTTACATTTAAAATGTAATGTATTGCATTTTAAATTGTTTCAAACTAGAAGAAATCATAAATACAGTAATATAGATTAAAATATATGTTATATATCTTTTAAATTTAAGTATTAAAAATAAAGCAACAATCTCTTGTGCAAAGTAAAAAAAGTAAGTAATTTTTTTATAAATTGGTATCTAAGTGGACGTCTTTTGCGCGTTCGAGATCTACAAATGCGGAAGCTGTAAGTTCGAGAAAGAATGCATATCACTCATTACCCTAGCCTCTAGGCGCAAGTAACTAACTGGCGTTCTGTCACTCGCCGAAACTCACCTCTACGAGACATAACTGTAATTTTGACGATAAAGGTGAGTTGTATACATCTGCACCCTATAGAAGATTCTGTAGCAAGATTTCAATGCTCGAAAAGCACCGCTAAAACACCCATTTTTGCCCTTTTTGGCCGCTTTACAATATGCTTTAATGATTACTGTTGAACCAGAAATTGGTATACACATGTATAGTTATCTTTGAATAATATTCCTAAGCAGACATCACTCATGTGCGCTGAGCAGTTTTCGAATAATCTGGTGACGGCCGAATCTCGGCACACCTCTCGGAGGCATGGGAAAACGGCTACCACAATGATGTGCACACGTATGCAGGACCTCAAAGGCTTTTCTTCTTTTTCTTTAAGTCTACTTTCCATTGTCCGTTTGTGTATTTCTCAATTTCTCCTCCACATTAAAAAATCGAACATACGGAGCTAATGTAATCAAACTTGATAAAAATATAGTGCAGTAGACAAAGTTGATTAGACTTATATGTACTTAGTTCATAGTTTCATAATTGCGGTCATTTAAAACGTTTTTTCTTCATGAGATAAACAAAACTAATTTTTTGAAGAGAGACGTTGTTTACATTAGCCTATCAAAATGGTGGTAATGGGAGTATGTTAAGTTTTCTTGATCACATGAGTTATCTACACTAACCACGCAACAGGAAATCACCAAACTCGGTACATATGTTTGATATTAATGTATTTTTAATACAGTGAACCCTCGATAACTCGGACCTCGATGTCGCGGACTTCGGATAACTCGGCCAGAATTTTTAAAAAATTTTAATAATTTTTAATTAATTATTTTTTGGTTAAAAGACATAAAAAATCGTTTCTGATGGATTTAAATTCATCACATTATATTTTAGAACAGTATTAAACTTTATAACGAAGTCGTCCATCGCTACTTAGCCTTTAATAATCCCACAGTAAATATCTGGCAAGTTCCGTGTGGTAAAATGTTGCTAGCGAGGCGCGTGACGCGTGAGTAAAGATGCAACGCAGCAGGCCGACCTCTCACTTCTTTATCTTTCCTCCCTCTTCGTCCTGCGAGCCAGGCACGCACGTGTGTCGTAAATAAACCTTTCAATGCGGTGCTTGTGAAATGACGGTAACTACGGGTTATAATGACACATAAACGGAAAATTATTTTGTTCTGGTATGTACAATGAATTCAGGGTTGCAAACAAATTGTCCCGGACATTAAACAGAAAAATTAAAAATCATTGCTTTGCATTGCGTTTGTAGAAAAATTGGTTTTGAAGGTTTTACGCCCCTTTAACAACGGTGTTTTCAAGAGCCGATGTGGGTGGTGAAAGAACAACACAACATCCATGCCCAAGCCGGACATGATGAGTCACGCTTGCTTGTTGATGATTCTCTGTTGATAACGCAACGGCGTCTGGAGAGATGTAACGTTTTAAGCGTGAATCGGATTTGTTTATAAACTACTTCACGGGAAATAATAGCGTACATGTAATGGACCGTAAAATGTAAACGTCTTATGCGGGATAATTTTAAACGATTTTCGATGAGTGACGCGCGTGAATGGATTAACAAGATTATGTAGTCTTAATTTTTCCATTTTACTATATACCGACAAAATCTTTTTATTTATTTTAGAAGAAATGTTCACGTTATGAACGAGTAAATATAGAAAAAAATGTACATTTGTTATATTCTACACCAAAAAAAATTTAGAAGGTAATTTTTTGAAAACTCT
>PNEQ01075299.1:52871-84944 GCA_003012365.1 Medauroidea extradentata
GCAATTTACATACATAAAATTAAATTTTAAAATTAGTAGTGTTAAAATATGTTCACATAATGTACAGTGACCCAGAAGGATTGTTAATTACAGTACCGTTTTTATTCATGTATACGAGGAAAATTATTTTTATACCTTTGTAACTTTGTAGGAGGATAAAGTAACTATCAGGCTAGCAGTTGGCTGCTGCCCCTACGCTCAACGCTGTGACATACGGACGTAAGGTATTTTTCAATGTAAACACCTTGTGCTGAGATGCGTGTGGTCACGTGCGGCGTTTGTATTGCACGAGACTGTACCGGTTGACCTTGACTACTTCCGCTCGCAACCTCCCTAGCTTATCTCCAACGATCATTTCTTATCACTCTCACACGTGCACGCATATTGGCTGTCGCCAGTCAGACGAAAACTTTTATGTGATAGAAGGGTGTCTGGTGCCAGCATCTAGCACAGAGATGAAAAAAAGGATCAGCCAGAAGTAGCAGCATAAAAAATAAATAAAGATCTGACTGCCCACATTGTTTGACATTCTTTTATAGCCCTCCACATTACGTTAATTTCCCCACTGCATGGTGGCCCTCCCATAACTTGATACGATTGTTATGTATAAAACAGTATTTATTGGAGCCTCTTTTGCTTGTAGAAATAATAGAGTACTAATTTCTTCGCATTTCTTGTGATTAATGACTGATTACCCTACCTCTCCGGACACCCCTCGATAACACGGACAAATCGTAACTCGGACAGCTTCTCCCCCCTTTTAGTCCGAGTTATCGAGGGTTCACTGTATATCATTTTCAGTTTTTAACACAAGATGATTAAGAAAATTTTTTATTAGTATCGCGTGGAGAAATTTATGATGAGGTAAGTTGAAAATGTAATTTCAATGATTACGTGAAATGGATAATAGTTTAAAATTGACTTAATATTTTTTCTTCTTTTGATAAAATAGGCTATTTGGTCTTTAATTGTTTCAGCACTTGTTATATTGCTTTACATTTTAAGAAATAACATTTTGTAGTTATTTTCTGGTTAATATTAATACCACCATAATTCACTTTGCAGAAAAAGTTTAGGACATATTTTTGACATGTATTTCATAAGCTATAGCGTCATTAAAATAGAAAAATTATCCCGCATAACTTACAAGAAAATTGTGTATTAAATGTAATTTGGCGATTCAACGTTAATAATACTGAACATACTCTATTTCCCAAGATTTCATGTAATGAATTAATTTATTTTCTCCTATAACATCTCTAAGAAAATGTAAAATTAAAAACTTAATTTTTCAAACTTTGGTTTCATTAGTTCAAATTGTTGTAGGTTCACTATATTAGAAGATAGAATCACATGAAGAAACAAAGAAATATTTTAAAACGTTTACATCTACATGATCAATGTGAAATTTTTTGGTTTATTTGCTCCAAATTAAGGAAAGTAGTCTTATTAGTTAAGCTTGTACTTTCTCGATATATGCACATACCATTCGCAGTTTAGTGTACAAGTGTGTTTACTTTCAAAATAAAACTGTAATTTTTAAATGTGATCACTTACCTTGAGATTTTCCTTACAAAATACCGAAAAAAACTATTAAATTAAGAGCAGCATTTGCACGTCTATTACATGTCATATCGTCTCTATGCACAAATCACAGAATCAGTGCGCAGATTTTCTGTCGTACAAACAATTTTTTGAATTAGACTTTTACGAAACTGTAATTTATTTTCATATATTTAATTAAATTTTGAATTACAATGGCACGAGAATGGAGATAATTTTACAAATTATTTATAGCACACTAACTATTTTGGAAACATCCTGTTACAGATGTATAATTTTTTTTTCGTAGGTGAATATATCGTGAACACATTTCATTATTTCTGAAACTTTTATTTAACATGACGTAACGCAGATTAAATACAAGTTGTTTAGGAAAAAATATATATATAAACGACATTCGTTTTGTTTTACTTGTAACAATTTTATTTCGGGAATTAATTTTAAAAATATTGGAATGTTTGTAAATAAAAACTTAGTCAGAACTTCTGAATGTTAGTTAAATGAATCGTATATTACAAAAATGTGTTTAAATCAACAGTATATAACAGTTTGTAACAATTGTAATTGCATATTTTCTAAGTAGGTCGGTTTACAAAAGGTGCCTATTGATCATACGTCCATTATTCATTATATTTGCAAGCATTTAAAGAACAAAAAAAGTCAAGTCATTATATTCCGTAACTATATGTGGTATTCCTACATGTTGACTGCAATTTACAGGGAAAAAATATTTCTATTTATTAATGTTTCATTATAAATTTATCTTACTTCTATATTTTTGAGTCAGTGTAATGCTTAGAAACTATATTTATGGAAATAAACATTAATGTAATTTTTACCTTGTTGTGATACATAGTATATAAAAAGTAAAAAAAAATTTAAGTGACTGGGATTTGAACCCAAATAAAATTATTACTGGACCGACACGTTAGCGCCTGAGCTAATCAATCACTTTCCTAAGAATGACCAATAAAATATAAGTTTACTGCAAAGTTTTTAAAACTACAAATTTGTTCATTTAGGATTATTTGGGCTTTTATAATGGTAGTGAGTTATTATTTAGTATTCCTGCTGCCACAAAGTTTCATTTTCTGTATGAATAGAATGTTTTTGTTTTCTCTTTTTATTATTAAAAACGATATTCGTACAACAAGCGGTAAAATACGTTTTAACGTGCGTAGCAGTCTGTAGGGCTAAGCGCAGTGCGCATGTGTAGTTATATTAGGACAAGGAAAAGTCACAGATGAGTCCTGAATAGGCAATGACCTTACCCTAAACCCTTATACAAACGTTTAGGAATACTGATCAGGCCTAGGCATGACATATGCTGCACCTAAACCCTTATACAAACATTTAGGAATACCGGCCTTTGTGTAACATCAGCATGAATAGATCCATATTATTTATTGCCAATGTGGCAGTGCAAGTACTGCTTCAACGCTTCTCAGTAGGCAGACCCTGCCCATCAACACTTAGCAGTGACAGCATCCACATATCCTAGGCATTACTCTTTCAAAGACAGTTACACCTACAGCTAGGCTATTGTGCCAGGCAGCACGCTCTATTTTCAGAGAGTGAACCCATTCACCTGTTACCAGCATCTGTCAGAGCAAGATACTGACTGAGCATTCCTAGTATGCAACAGGTGGTTTTGCCTACTCTCTGCCCCTCCATAAACTCGTTATATCACCAAGTTCAGAGAGGCAGACAAACTGTCATTTCTCGTGGTGAAGTACCAATTGGGCTCGGATGCCCTGCTGGTTTGGTCCACCTACGAAACAGGACTCGTCTACCTTGTGGTGGGATATGTCTCATCCTCAGTAAGGTGGTCTCTACGATCAACTTGCAAGTGTGTTCGTTGCAATAATGAGATGATTTTCACTACCATCCACCGCAATTAAGAGGAGCATAGCTTCTTGGGTCAGTTGCATTTAACTGCTTCTGCCTTAGTTATAATAGCAAGTCTGGAATAGGTGGTACGGTGCACCCTGCCATTAAATGTAAAGCCTGGAATAACACGTGGGTCATGGAGAGGCCTACGTGGATTGACGCACATTACAATTGTGCAAGTATAAGTAAGAAGCCAGAGAGAACTATCATCCATTACATCCTTCTCCTAACACCAGCCTGAATGCAAGAAAACAGAGACAGTCCTGATAGCCCAGATCTGCAAAATAGCTGAAAACTAGTCTACAGTCACTGTTATCCAGACCCATCTGAGACACACCAATGCTGCTGCTCATCTAGGAGAATCTCTTCACAGTGGTCATCTGACACAGGTTGACTCCACGGTCGTATCGTTAAGACATTACACCGAAATGAAACTTTTATAGGAAGTGAGTCTACTTGGCGTAAAATTAATATTAGGTATTCAGTCAAAACCTTCATGAGAAAAAAACCGTTTTTCGTTGAGCTGAATTTGAGATGGATAAAGCTAATTTATTCTTCCTAAAGTTTCTTAAACTAGAAACTTTTGACTTCCTTACATAATAAAATACACAAGAACAAAAAAAAATTATTACTAAAAAAATTTCCTTGATTTATTTATTCCACAGGACTGACAAAAATGAGTGATAGTGCCCACATTAAATAAAGGGGATAGAAGAGTGTGTACAAACGGAGGGATTACTCTGATGTGCCACTGTTCAAATATCAACTAAAAATCTAAAGACAGTAAGAAAAAGCATGGAATGAAAGGTAAATGAAGGGAGGAACAGCATGGCTTCAGACACGGCAGATCAGCAATAGACCTGATTTTTGCAGTACAGATGCACATCGAGAAGAGACGGGAGTAAAGTAAGGTTATGGTAATGGCTTTTTGGATGTTGAGAAGGCAAATGACAGTGTGAGACGGTATAAAATTTGGGACGTACTGACGGAGAAAGGAGTAGGAGGTTTATTAAGTAGAGTCAAGAGCATTTATGTAGAGAACAAGAGCTGTGTAAGGATGGAAAGGTGACTTGACTGATTGATTCTACATCTCAACTAGAGTAAAGCACTGGTGCCTAATCACTACTGTTTTTCATAATAATAATAATAATGAATATGATTGTAATAGATAACATGGAAGAATCATGGAAAACATGGAAGAAATAAGGACCCAGAATACGAAGGCTATGGTGTTTGCAGACAACTTAACGATGCAAGGCGAAAATGAGGATGAAATACAGATTCAGCTGGATGTTTGGGCAGATGAAGTGGGAAAATGAAGAATGAAGTTCGGTGCCAAAAAGAGTGAAGTGATGGTTGTCACAAAAAAATAGTAACAAAGCAACGAAAAGTGAAATTTAATGTAGTGGGACTGAACCACGTTAATAGCTTTAAATACCTTGGTTGCATGTTGGACAGTAAGGGAGGTATCCAGGAGGAAGTAGTAAGAAGAGGATAGCATGGTGATGCTTTCTATAGATGTGGGAGTGATCTGTTATGGCACAGGGAAGTACCACTGAAGTATTGTACAGGGCATACTTTGCACCCATTGCAACACATCGAGCATAGATGTGGGTTTTGGACAGAAAAACCAAAATAAAAATGAAGACAAGTTGAGGAATTAAGTGGTACAAGAAAGAGTTTGGGTCCAGATAATCCCAGAGGTTGTATAGGAAACCAAATGAGGTGGTACAGGCATGTACACTGAATGAGAAGCAAGAGGCTGTCAATGAAAATGCAGAACTTGAGTGGAAGAGACCTTGGTTAGCACTTAAGATCTAGGTCTTAAGCACTGGTGAGGGGTGACATGATGCAAATGTGGAGCAGTGCCGGAATGAAGGGGCGGGGGAAATGTAAGTTTTCAGAAAAACCCACCAACCAGCGGTATCATCCGGCACAATTCCCGATCCTGACGGGAATCAAACCCAGATTGCTTTAGTGGGAGGCGAGTGCTCTAGCCACTGTACCAACCGCAGCTCCTCTGCAGTAGATGACCTAAGGGAAGAACAAGGAAGAGATGGGAGGAACATGTGAAGGATGGAGTGAGAAGTAATGCTGACTGGGAGACAGTAAGAGAACAAGAGTAGTAGGAGGACAAAGGATGATTGAGGTAATTTTCTAGGTTGACAAGGCCACAGTTGGATGGTGGTTGTTTTCATTTTTCACAGCATTAAGAAAGTATTTAAGGAAGCCTATTACATAAAAACTTTTGCAGAAGCAATAATAGATGACACTTGTGTGTAAAGGATTGAGCATTAATTATCTACTGAACATACATAACTATTAAGGAGCATTACATTAGGTACATTTGTAGCAAAAAAGTAGTAAAAACTTGTACAAACACCAAATAACTAATGTTTTGTAGGTAAAGAAATACTTTGACATGTCTGCAATTATGTCTGATACAGTAAAACCTCGCTTGTACGGCACTATGATCGTACGGACACTTCGCTCGTACGGACAAATTTTCGCGAACAGTGAAAAAATAAAAGAAATGATAAATAAAATTTTGTAAATAAAAATCAGCCACAGAGACCTATTAAAACGTTGTATATACAGCAATTTATATAAGCAATATAGATTGTATGAGCTCAGCCCTCAAGTAATTTGTTTCAAGATGAAAACGGCAGAAAAACTGCAAAAATTCATTAAACAACTGCAGGCGCGCAGGCCGCAGAGTGCGAGACAGGTCATTAACCTGCCACCAGCTGTTTCTGAGAGCGGCATCTGTTTCTCTCTCACTCTGTCTATCTAGCTCTCTCTGTCTCTCTCTGGCGATGGCTGTGGCGAGATGTGCTGCGCCACAGCTTATGCCCAGCCCATCGCTGCCACTGCCAGCCAATGTCGGACAGGATGGGTGTTACAAGCGACAAAAAAAATAGTACTGCAGCTCCGCCTTTTTCCTCCTTATCTCCCCCCCCCCCATTCCCATGTTTCATCGTTTCCTTTCCCCTCACCTAAGTCCAAACCCGTCGATGCCGTTATTCGTGAGGAGTTTTGCTAGTTGCTACGTTTTGGATTGTCTATTTGCTATAACAACTTTGATTTCTTGCTTTTCTTCACTGACTACAATTTGGATTTTGATTGGATTTTTTGGATTTCTATTTATTGATGACTGAGCGCTACTTCACTTGGATTTCAATTTTTTGGATTGTTTTGGCCAATTGTTGACGACCTACGCTACGTTCTCGGACACGTTTCTTTCACTGACTATGATTTGGATTATTTGGATTGCTATTTATTGACGACTTTATGCTACTTCACTTGAATTTCTATTTTTGGATTGTTTTTTTTTTTTTTTTACTTTGATTGTTGATGACCTACGCTACGCTTTCGGACATGTTTCTGGATTCTGCCTACGTTTTTGGTCACTTTTCTGAATTCTGAATTTTACGACAAGAGTGGAAGCAAGAGGCAGGCCATCTCTCTCATGCAAAAATATGAGATAATACAGGAGATGGAGGCAGGCACACGCTCCCAAGCGGAGATAGTGTGGCGGGATGGCATAACAAGGTCAACTATATTTACGATCTTGCAAAACAAAGGCTCAATTGTGAAAGCTGTGCAGAAAGAGGGAAGGAACGTGAAAGCGAAAACTTTAAAATCTGCAGGCCATGAAATCTGCAGCCCATGTGGATTTGAAGATGACTGTGCTGGAGTGGTTCAGTCAGCTGAGAGCTCAAGGTGTGCCTGTAAGTGGGCCTATGATACAACAAAAGGCAAAAACTTTTGCCTTGAAACTAGGCATCGAGAACTTCAAGTGTTCACAAGGGTGGCTGAACCACTTTAAGAACCGCTACAGCATTTCAAGCCATAAGGTAGCAGGTGAAAGTGGTTCAGTTTGCCAGGCAGCGGTGACTGAGTGGTTGCCTGCTCTATCAAATATCTTGAAGCGCTACAAGCCTTGTGATGTCTTCAATGCAGATGAGACTGGCATGTTCTTCAACCTGCTGCCAGATTCCACCCTTGCAATAAAAGGGGATTCATGCAAGGGTACAAAATGAAGCAAGGAACGCATAAATGCACTGTTGTGCTGCAATATGGATGGCAGCAAAAAATTGAAGCCGCTTGTAACTGGAAAATTTAAAAAGCCTCGAGGTTTTAAAAACAACACGATTCCATGTGATTATGATCACAATAAAAAAGCATGGGTGACCTCTGCAGTTTTACAAAGTGGCTTCGAGCTTTTGATGCCCGCATGGGTTGCAGAAATAGGAAAAATTGTGTTGTTTGTAGATAATTGCCCTGCCCACCCAGCAGTGGAGAATTTGGGGAACATTGAACTGGTGTTCCTTCCAGCAAACACCACCAGCATCCTTCAGCTCCTGGACCAGGGAATCATCCAGCAGCTGAAATTGAAGTTCAAAGAGAAACTCGTACGAAGCTTGGTGCTGTCCCTGGACTTGAAGCGGCCACACAAAAAGTGGGATGTGTTCAGGGCCCTGCAGGTTATCGTCGCCAGCTGGAAAGAGGTCACACCTGAGACCATTTCGAATTGCTTCAGGCATGCACATTTTACTACGATGGACAAAGTTACTGCAATTTCTCTGCCTGCCAACGACGAGGAGTCTCCCATCAATCCTGATGACCCTACACCCGTCGCAGAGCCCCAGCCAGCCACACCTGCAGAGCCCCCGCCTGGCACATCTGCAGAGCCCCAGCCTGGCACATCTGACTAGCCTCAGCATTCACATGTGGTTCGGCCATGTGATGATGAAACGTGGCAGAAGTTGGCCCCAAGCTGCATGAATGAACAATACATCTCAGTGGACGACGACTTGGCAGCTTGGGGTGAACTCGGTGACGACGACATTGTCAAAGGATAACATGAGTCTTCAGCTGAAGAAGAGAGTGAAAGTGATGAACTTGTAATGCCATCAAGGCAGAGTGTTCTCAACGCTGTGCATATCATCTCCAATGCTTTTTGTGCAGACCTAAATGAAAGTCCTGAAATTCAGCGACAGTGGTAAACCATCAGGAATTACTTAATTGATGGCAAATCGAGTGCAAAGAAACAAGCATCCATTTCAGATTTTTTTAAAAAGACAATAGGTTTTCGTATAACATTTGCCTTATTGATCCAGTTTTAATGAATAAAACAAGCCTACCAAATTGTTTTTGTGTTACTTAAATATTTCTGAATGTGGCCTAAATGTGATAGTGTTTTAAATAAATATTTATGTGATGAATTTTTGTTTATTTGTACCGACCATGAAAATATCGTTAATGGTAAGTGGAAATCATTTTGTATGGTTTGTTTACATGCTGTAATGTAGCCAGCCTTCTGTTGTTGATTTTACTATAACATCGCAGTGACATCATATGTTACTTTGCTACCTGACAAATTACAATTTTAAAGTGAAAAGTGTATGTGTCAAAATATATCGTTTACGTATCACTTTGTAGTAGGCCTAAAATAAACACTACCAGTTTACACTCGCATTGTTTTTTAGGTTAAGCCTATATGCAACGCCTTACATTTTTATAGTTATTTACAGTTAGTTTTACTTGTTCACAGTTTTTGCGCATAACTTTGTTCATAATAACATTAGAAGACTTCACCAATTTGTAAACCACTTCATTTTCTGGCAAGAAACATGTAAACGTGTGTTGTATCGTATTGTTTATAGAGACGTTGCGCTGGCTACATGTTTACATTCATTTTAACTTCTCTGTAGTCGTTTATAAAGAAGTGAAGTATAACTTATATTTTCTCACTATATAAACGTTAACTTACTATGTAAAAAAGACACGAATACGGCTTCTGTCCAGTAAAAAAGAAGAAAACAAAACAAAAATGGTTAATAATCGTTTACGTTTAGACGTTACCGACGTACATTTCGGGTATGATTTTGTTTGTATCGCAGCTTCCTATCAAAAGGATTATTCTTTATCGACCGGAGGCACTGTTAAATGTCTTTATTTGCCAGCGGCATATATAAACACGGTCAATATTGCGCAGGCGCGCTGCATGCAAAGTAAATGGCAACGCTGCGTTCTAGTTTTTCGTGTAATTTTATTTACTTATTTTTTATTTAAGCACTAATGAAGTATTAATTTACTCCAAATTTATACGTCTACTAAGAAAATATTCGTAGTAACACCGTTTTCGGCTGCTTGAAAACATAAATGCATCATATTATTAATTCACGCTTGAAGCCGATATGGGTGGTAAGGGGGGGGAGGGAAGGGGTATTTAGGCCGAATTTCGGTCCTATCGGTTCGTATGGACAACTCGGTCGTACGGACAAATTTTGGGGAACCGTGAGTGTCCGCAAAATCGGGGTTCCACTATAGTTCGTACATGAAAAAGGTCATGCTGCACTGATGTACTGTACTTCTTTCTGTTGCTACTGTCGCTTCTGAAAACTCTCAGTTAACAGCAGCAAACCAGACCCACAAAAATATAATTCTTATATGGTATGGACTGTATTTTTTAAGTGTTGTGCATAGCTGCAATGTCAGTCAACAATTTTGGTTCTGAAATTAACCTATGTCCATTCCACCTTATGTACTGTAAGTTTCGTCTTGCAATGTGACACACACATTTCATAATGCAGACAGTCATTTTCCAAATAACTTTCAACATTTGATCAAGTTATATGGAACAGAGTATGTATACCAATATTAATTACAACCAACAGACGAAATTGTACTTACAGTATATGGAAAAATAGAATTGTTAAGTTGATTCAGATTTTCCTCGCATCTAAAATTTTAAGATTTGTGCCATCTGAAACATTAGCTACAGTAGAAGAGCATAGACAGCTACTTTATATACTTCACAAAATTGTAATGTAAAGACAATGTTAGATTGAAAAGGAGCACCCATCTGTGAACTGAAAGCAAAATTTTAATGAAAAAGTAACTCGTACACCCACTAAATGCATAGTGTAATGCATTTAGATAACTATTATAACACAATGCCTTGACACACCACCCCATTTCTCTGACTGGGTCTCAAGATCCACAACAAAGCATCACCATTTTCTGTAGTGTACAACAGGCAATCACTGAAAAGAAATATCAACAGAAGACAAACAGCATTCATTTATGGTAAAATCAGTCAGTAAACACAATATACTGAGGGAGTACAGAATATAATATAAATTCTGTATAACCTATTTTTGGGAAAATTCTATGAGTATTAGATGGGTGGAATCTATTTAACATTAAAATGGCAATATACAATTTTTAACCCAGTAAAAAAAAAATGTTAAATCACATATTTAAGAAGGGATTGTTTACAGAAAACTAACACCGATAGATTCCAAAAATAAAGCATGTAGCAAATTACTATCCTAATTAGCACTAGCCCCATATAACTTCTTAAATTGTTGTATTAACACAAACTGTTGAACAACAGTGTCACCCCATTTTTCATTAAGTAAAATGAAACTGTATAGACTTAGCTGAATTTTCACTCTCGTGCCTGTTACATGACAAGATTAAATGACACAACAGTGGATAGTAGCATTACTGACCTGAACAATGTCACACATGATACCAGTGCGATGGAAGCCACGGGCTGACACAGCCACCGTCACGTCCCGCTTCATCCTGCTCTGCGTCCTCATCTCTTGCAATTTCATCTCCTTGCTTTCCAGTTTGCGCTTGTCCTCGAATGACGGTTTAGGCATGTTCGCCAGCAGGTGACGGAACTTGACGTACTCCCGCCAAGCTTTTTGGTACCTAAACACAGCACTCGCACTTACCAACAAAACTATTTTTTTTATTAATAACCAGGGTGACCACAGACCGGGAAAAAAGAAGACTGGCAGAAATATTAAAATTTTTCATCTTAGTTGCATCCCTCAAAATTAAACAGAAATCAAGCCAGGAGTTCAGATCAGCAGAAAACATTTTCCTTGAGTAATATGGGAAGACATGCTGTAACAAGCCACATGATAAACACAAAACTGCAGCGAGAGACAGCAGAAATTCAGTTGAATTAAAAGTATTTTCAACAGACACAAAAAAAAGTTTGTGTGAAATAGGATATGCTTGTAGGCCTACATCACCATCTACTTTATGTATATCAGTGACTAAGCAGTGTGGAGAAGTAATTGTACCATATCACAATGAGATTCACTCAATGAAAAAATTTCTTTCATTTCAAGTGAAAATGTTTCCCGTGCTAAAATAATTTCAAGTTTATTATTAAAGACTGCGACATCACATAAGTATCTAAAGCGTGCTACAAATGACGTGTCAGTGTGTTTCCAGACTCTGATACAGCAAGCAAAATGCAGCTTCAGAGAATGAAGATGGACTAAATAATTTTGCAAGGACTTACTCAATATTTTTATAATGAAATGAAGAAGGTATGAGTGGAATGTTCACAGTTTGTGATAGGGCTTTATGAATTGCTGAATAAAGAAGCTCAGTTTGGACAAATGGATCTTCTTGTGTGGTTCTGGAAGGAAGATAGTCATAGTATTTCAACCAGGTATTTTTCCTCCAAGAGTCTTAATCACGTAACTTTTGCTGACTTGTTGCAAGCTATCACACAGGCTTTTTCAGAAATTTAAATGGCAAAAAATTTTTCAAGTGTCAATAGACGACCATAATGTGAATATAAAATTTCACTGTAGTTTCTGTGTAAGCTTAGCAACAGATTTTGACACTCATTTATTTCTAGCCATTAGTACATGAGGACTTCACAGTGTGCTTGGGGTTTCCAAGGCAGGAATTATGGCAACTGAATGGAAGCTAACTGCTTTTCTAAGGGCATTGTAGTTTTATTTAGAGATATTCTCGCATGAAGTGGAGATTTTACCAATTTTCATTACCCACAGTTTTCCCATTAAATTTCTGTAGTATTTGTTGAGTTGAGAATGAAAAAATGGCTAGCAGAGCTGTACAAATCTCACCCAAGGTGACACAATATGTTGGTGCGGAAAAATCCAAAGTTGGCTCCTAAATGTAATATCTTCCATACTGTTGCTTCAGCATTGAAGGGTGGTCTCATGATTTGTAAGCTGACACTCTTCCAGACAGTAGCGAGGTAGAGCCCACTTTGACAGAGATTCAGTCAGACAGTCCATTGACCCCTTTATTGGACGAGTTTATGAAAAGAATTTCGCATGCTTGGTTTTATGTCAAGATTTGTCAAAGACAAATCATTTAATTCTGTTGATTGCATTACAGTACAAATATTGACATTTCTGACTCAGAAAAATCTTGTTACAGCAAAAGAGGTGGATTTTGATTTTACTACTGTCGAATCATCACGTAAAGTTAAGCTCAAAGTGAAAGAGATTAACGTTTTGAAATTTTGCCAAGAATGTACAACTTGCAAGTATTGCGTAAAAAACTTTTGGAGAGAACTCCAATTAAGTATGGTCTTACAAATGTTCATATTTTAATATTTCATGCTCAGATCTGGAAATTGTGTTACATCCAAACATAAAACGCAAGAGATTAAAATTCACATTACAGTACTTTGTACAGAAAAGACATTTGGCATGCATAGAAGCTGATGCAGTTCAGCATCAATTTATGTACATTTCTGAAACAGACATTTGCAAAGAGGAGATGAGAAATTTTTCAAGGGAGCAAGGAAGATTGGATGACATATGGATCAGACGTTTACCCAGTTGTAAAGGTAATCCTTATTCTCTCACATGGTAATGCAAGACTTGAGAGAGGTTTCTCAGAAAGTAAGGAGGTGTTGTGAAAATTCAAACAGATGAGTCATTGGTTGCACATAGGCAGATATATGCACAGTTACAGTGCTTGGTGGTGTCTAAAATGTCGTCATAACATTGCCTATGATAAATGATGTGCGGAATCTAGAGGCCATTATCAAAGAACCCCTAGAAAGAAAAAAGGAGAAGACAAAGGCTCAAAGAGTGTGCTTAAAAGGAAAAGAAAAAAAATTCAATACAAATTCATAAGTAACAGTACCTGCTATTAGAATTTATTGGTTTGTAGACATACACCATTGCTAATGTTTTCTTGATAAAACCAGTTTTGAATGACAAAGTACAAAAAAAGAAAAAAAAAAGTAAAAAAAAAAAGAAAAAAAAAACCAAATAAAAACAAAAAAAAAAGCAATCTCAGAGGAATTCTGTCAGTTTTATATATATATATATACACACACACACACACGTGTGTGTGTTTTTTTTTGTTCTTTTTGGTACTTTGTCATTCAACACAGTTTTGATCAAAAAACATGAGCAATGGCGAATGTCCACAAACCAATAAATTCCAATTGTAAACTCCAATTGCAACTAACATTTAAAAATCTTGGTATCTGCTATGTGATTCTTATTTTCAGCCCATAAACAATTGGAACAGTGATACACAGGTTTTTCCGATCTAAAAACTGTGCTACTGTTACGAGGTTTTTTGTCAGTTTTTTTTTGTGGATTTTCGGTTTTTTCTTTTTTTTCCCGGAGGTTTTGCTTTTTTTATTCGGACTTATAAACTTTTCAATGTCGTGTTGGTGTATTAATTCTACTTTCACTTGAACTTAATAATTGTTACACCGGGTAAGGTTTTATGTTAGTTGGCTTTCGTGAGAGAGGCAGGCAGCGCACGTAGTTTCTGCTGAGAGGTGAGCTAGGCTCACGTAGCATACGCCAGTGAAGTACGGGACGAGGCAGTATTCGTTATCGGAGGCTGTAGCAATAACAAGGCGTGGGACGCTGAGACCGCATCTGGAGTTAGTTATCGTGCGGCAAGTACGTGACCGACGGGCTTGGTGCCAGAGGAGAGCGCTGACGTTAGGGGCCGATAGGATATCTGAACGGGCCTTGGGATGTGTTTAGTCATGTGGGCGTGAAAACGACGAGCTAGGGCTTACCACGGGGAACGGGGAAGATTTTCTCAGGTACGGAGTGCTGACCAGCTGCAGACGGTGCACGTACCCTGTACTTGGGACGGTGGACGGTATAGGGGAATGAGCGTTGAGGACGAAGGTAGCATAGGCGGGGCTTGACGGCGGAGATGCCCGAAGCAAGAGATTGGTTCGGGAGTTGTCGTGTTGACCGAGGCGAGCGAGTGACGTGATTGGAGAGTGTTTTGATGGCGGCTGCAAGCGACGGACGTGTTTGACGGTGGTTGCGGAGTTTTCTGGTGTTCAAGGGTCAGCCCGGAGGAGGCTGGAGTGATGGACTTCGAGATGTGATGAGTATTAACCTTGGTGTTAGTTAGTTAATATGAAGTTAGGCTAGTTTTGTATGTAGGAGTAGTCGTGTGTAGACGTTGACAGCGGGAGGATGTGACCCGAATGGATAGACTGCACTTGAAACTCCGGAGGTGTTTACAGGTTAGTCTACAATCATGTTGAAGACTGTAGCACACCGTAGCTGCGCGATGAGAGGCGGCAGGCTTAAGATGTTGCGAGCTCACACTTAAAATGTTCTATCAGTAGATGCCAATGATATTTCTTTTCAAATTTCTTTAAAACTAAACTGCCTTAATTGTAACTTGTTCAGTAATTAGTGACTGTCTCGTGCTTAACTTTTAATTTGTCTCCGGTTTGGTCAGTTTCATTAAATGTAACTTATGTATACCATGGTCACCCTTAAGATTCGGTGTTGTCTGGTACAGATGATAGAGAAATATGTTTTGTTTGTGGAGTAATGGAGACGCGGTAGTTTTGGCCGGTCTGTATGTTTATATCTCGTGGCCTGAGAGATTTCTGGTTTAAAGTAATGTCGTGATGTTGTTATGCCTCTACAGGAGGACAGATATATTTGTAGTAAAATTAAAAGGCGGGTTCACGAGCTCTACTTCTGTTTGTTTATAATGAGATATATTTATAATATTCCAGTACGTCAAATCAAATTTTGTGACTGTTCTCTAGGTAGCGTGTAATGTTTTGACGCTCTTTTATTTAAGGCTGCGTGAGGCAGAGTTCATAATATTTATTTTTTTGTTGTTATTGTTTGATCACAACGGTAATGCGGTAATCGCGCCGTCGAGTAAATTGGAATTCATCATTTTTATTTTAAACTGTTTGTTTATTTGTCTGTTATTGTTTTTAAGTTGTTGCGGTAAATAAACCAGTGGTTGTTATTTGAAAGTATTCGTGTTTCTTTAAGAAGTTTGTCCCTGCTGTCAACTATAGTGGTAATTGTTTTGAGTAGTTTACTACAATAACTCTATTAGCATAACGACCTATTTTCTTAAGGCTACAGAGGTAGTTCATGTACGACCTACTGACTTTAAGGTTATGTTTACATGCGATGAGACACCACACACATGGTCGCACTAATCCCTCTATGTAACGATGCCCAGTATATCTTCCGTATTAATGCTTATTATGAATATTTGTCAGTTGTTTTAAATACTGAGCTACGTGAGTAAATTTTGAAATGTTGTTTATAGTTTGTTTACTCTCTTGTGGCGAGTTGCTGTTGTTTGTTTACATTTGATAAACCCCCCCCCCCTCCCAGTTCATTGTTGTTGTTTTGATGTGGATGTTTGGTATGGTCCTTAATTTTTAGATTTTCTTTTGTTTTTGTGGATGAGCCCATGGTGATTAGAATTTAATTGAGAGTGAAGCAGATAGTTTATCCACTACTTATGAGTTGCTCTGCTCACTGTTCATGGCAATGAAGGTTATGGCCCCCTTGCAGAAGGATTTATGCACCCATGTGAGTTGGTGTGTGATAGTAGCCATATTACAGACTAAAGTATTTGTGTTGTTGACAGAGAACTTGATGTTTGGCTAGCCATAGTTGGTAGCCCTGGTTATGTATACAGCTGCTCATACCTAACCTATAGGTACACTATTCATTTGTTTACATGTGGTACCTGGTAACATCCACTCTAATATTGTTTTGTTACTTTTTTTTATATACAAATTAACTCTTTTAAATATTTTGAACATTTTCACTCTTTAATCTTCTGGCGATCATCAGTCAGTAGGTGAAGCCTGATATTACTATTCTTACTGATTACTACACTGACACTTACATATTTTATTTAGTAATTATTAAACATTTACTACACTTGGTGTCACACTTTTCACCAGTTCTATTACTATTTTTCCCCCCTCTTAACAAGTGGTTAGAGGCACCGGTCACAGTGACCCGCCTCGTTAGTTGATTGTTACATCCTAGTATAAGTGCAACCGACTACCCCCCTTAACACTACAATAAGAACAAGTGTGTACAAAGATGATGTTTGTGTCCTGTTATGAATTTAGAAATTATTAGTCATTGCGGAGAAATAATGGTAGGCCTAGATAGAGTAAATTTTATTAGTGTCATGACCAACTATCACTTTGGAGAGTGTGTTACTTGTTTCAGTGATCTAATAAGAATAACGCTTGTTTGTTCTTAAAATGGTGTGGTATAAGGATGACAATTTTGGTTGGAAAAAGTATCAGTTGGTCAGGGAAAACCTGGAAAAGTCAAGGAATTCTACTTTGGGTTTTCTGTGGCCACCCTGAAATGTAAATGCCAGCAAAGAATTTATCATAGTTACTCAAATATGAGAGGCTTCTGGTCGAATAAGAGCAATGCAAAGAAAAATTTATATAAAATAGTGTATACGATACATTTACTTTTGGAGTGAGAGAAGGAGCAACACAGATTATAGCATTCTCATACTTAGATATTGATAAGTGTTTCAATATGTTTAAAATCAGCTCTATTACACTCTTCAACCAAACTCATAAAAAAACTTCATCTAAGCTACAATACTTCCAAAACATCCCTCATATCAAAGGGTTTTTTCTAACCTCCTAAGAACTGTATTTTCAGACAGCACTGTATCAAAGTTAACATACTGAAAATCTACATTTAAACTGACATAAATAAATGTTCTGGAACATCTTAATGATTTTCTGAGAAGTGATGAGAGTTACCACTTAATGATCTTTCACTCATTTCAAACAATTGCAAATAATTTTTAACCAAACACTTTTAAACAAATTTGAGAAAGTTTACAGCCGTATGAAACAAAATTTTGCTACAGCATTTTTTTAAATAACGTACTGTTTGCTAGCACAAAATTACTTTGCTTCATTTTGGCATATTTTGACAACATGATACATGATATTTCAGGGGTAAAAATCTAAAATCCATTTGGTGTATTGCAATACAAAAATTCTGATACAAACAATGATACATAAGTGTTAAAACTGTAGGAATTTATTTTCAATATATGTATTAATTTGCGTTAAAAAAAATATTTGCGAAACTGCTGCAAAACTAAAGAAAGAGGCCTTAAATTGCTGTTATAAAAAAAATTCTACAGGAAACAAAACAAAAAATATGGAATACTAGTTCAGTGACTTTCACATGGTGGTGACAGATTATTTTACATGACAAAACCAGTTTAGTTAGGATAACCAAGTTATGGGTTGAGCTCACTCTGCAGCAGGCTAAATAGCTATAGCTAAAAACTGTCTTATGTCTATCCCTGCCACTCTTAATTACTGTCCCAGACATTTAGATTCATAGCAAAAGAAACAAATATGAAAGAGCATTCAGATGGTATAAGTAGTATACGTGGCATGAATACTCATCTAGAGCACGACCATTGATGAATGTGCCTTCAATACATACCGGAGTAAGATCATTAAAAATAAACAAAATGTTCCATCACTGGGCACATAGGGGTTGTACAACAGTATGTTACGATATCACCTATCAATGTTAACTTCCTTATAAAATACAGGATGTTCCAAAATGAAGGATATGGTCTACCAGACGATGGTCCAAGACCTGCGGGTGATGCGAACTCGCATAACATCAGCAATTGAACGTGTTCATGACAACAGATTAGGCCAGACATGGGCCGAACTGGAATATCAATTAGATATCTCGCATGCAACAAATGGCGCACACATTGAACTTTGTTAGCAGATTACCTAAACTTTAAGTGTGCAAGAACATTGTACTGCAAACCTCACCTTTCAATCCTTCCCCATCTCTGAAATATAGGCCAACAATGTTTTAAAGACCTGTACTATTCTATGGCTGTACTTGCTTTTTGAGATCGTCTGCTTTGAAAGGTTTGCATAAGCCTCCCCCCTGGGTATTTGAGTTATTTTCTCAGTATAAAAAATTAAAAAATTACTCGTATTTACGTAGGCGATATACTGAAGCAAAATATATCTCATTATCTCAACTGGTTAGGCGGATTCAATGGGGTGAACGAAAACAAATTACGTCTTTTCACAACTTCAGTAATCGAATTTCACAAAATCTTGCCATCACAGGTTAACCATTAGTACACTGCTCCCTCGCTTATCCGAACTATTCAGGGGACGAACCGGTTCGGTTTTCTGGATTGTTCGGATAAAACTGCAATTTTTTTGTTTGTAAACAAATTAGGTATGTTTGTATTAAAGCAACACACGTATCATAAGAAACATGGTGAACATATATTCACAAACTGTTCACTGAATTTTATATTACACTTTATGTACATAATACTGAAAAATTAAAAGAAGTACAATATTTAAACGTACCCAAGAATCTCGACGTAACTCCGCGCTAAAGTAATCTGACAACGCTGCTTCCCGCCCAGTCGATGCTCTGCAGCTAGCTGATCAAGCTTCCCTATCTTCCTTCGTTCCCCACTCTCGCCTAGCCGCCCTTGAAATGTAGGTCACCGACACTGAACAGATGTGACTGCGTGCGACTGCCTCGTCGCTCACTATGTTACCACCATCCTTTATCATCCTTTAAGTGAAAAGCACTGTAACTAACACGACGTAAGTCTTATAATCTACTGTGTTTAGATGTGCACATATGTACATAGTTACCCTAACAATACAACACAAAATAATTATGATTTTACACTGCAGGAAATGGAATGTATGAAACACAAAGAAAAAAAAAGAGACGATGCCTGTTTATCAGAATTAATCACTGTCACTGAAGTCGGAGTCCATGGCGCGAAGTGCCTGTGTACCACTTGTGCTGGCTGTTGTATCATTCTCTTCAGTGCGTGTTGTTTACAAAAATTCCCGTATCTAAGACATGTCCGTCAGGCGTTGTTTTAATTTCGGGTTCTCATTTTTCAACTGCTTTTGTATCACGTACAAAGACATGATTTGTTGTTCCATGAAATAGCTGCACTGCTGCATGCCGGCTATTACACCTTCCACATATTCTAGACACTTTTCCTGCCAAATTTTCACGGGTGGTTTTTCATCTTCACTGCTGTCTTCTTCATTATTTTCTGTGCCTGCTACTGATTCAATAATTTCCTGGTCTGTAAAATGATGAACAACAGCAACATCAACGTCAACATGAAGCCACTCTAAAACATTTTCTTCAATGAGGTCTAAGTCATTAACCTCAGGATTGATGACACACTTAGTCTACTACAACAATGTGTTCACAGTTTTTGTCTCAAACCCTTTGAAGTCCTCAGGTTCGGCTTCTTCATCCTCTATCACGTTGCTTTTTGCCAAGGCTGGCCACAGTTTATACCAGGCCTTATGTAGAACTGAATTGGGAATGCTGCCCCATGCTCTTGCTAGTGCCCAAATCACGTCGCGTAAATTATATGCTTTCCTGATTTTTGCCACAGTTTTCCTGCCATTTAGAATGGACAAAAAAAACTGCAAAAACTCCTTACGATACCGACACTTAAGTGATCGCAAGATTCCTTGATCCTGTGACTGAATCAATGGCGTACAGTTAGGTGGTAGAAAAATAACACAAACATTTTCTTTGTCCAGTGTTTCTGCTGGGAGATGTGCTGAACAATTGTCAAATAGGAGCACAAGCTTGCATTTTGGGTCCAAACCAACACTGTTGCAGTGGTTACGAGCTTACCGAACCAAGCTATTAAACTACTCTTTAATGAAGTCTGCTGTGATCCAGGCTTTTTTGATGGCTTTATATTCAACGGGCATGATCTTAATATCCTTAAGTGCTCTTGGATGAGCACTTTTGCCGACAACCACCAATTTAATTTTGTGTGTTCCCGCCGCATTTGAACACCTTTGTGTGTTCATGCCGCATTTGAACACCCTAGCACTGTGACGCGATCTTTACAATCTTTCATTCCAATGTGCTGTTCATCAGCTGTGCACAGGCTCGATCATGACATGCAACGCCAGTAGAGTGCCGTTTCATCTGCGTTATATATTTGCTCTGGAGAAGTTTTTCTTCAGAAACTAATTTCGCGAAATCACAGACGAACTTTTCTGCTGCTTTGGTGTCAGCAGAAAGCAATTCATCTTTCAGCTTGAAAGATGAAATGTCATGACGTTGCTGGAATCTATACAATCTCCAATAGGAGTAGTCACACGTGAACGGCAACTTGAGTTCTGCATGAAACAATTTTGCTCGTTCCATTAATAATGCACCAGAAATAGCAACACCTTTGCTACGGCGTCAAAACTACTCCATTAAAACATTATCCAGTTCTGCACTTCTACTCAATTGAATTTGTTTACGAATTTCCATTGCTTTACTTGACTGACTACAGGCATAAAACTTGCAAAGTTCGTTCTTTTATTTTTTTATGTCATGCACAGTGGTTCTGCCTATTCCGTAACACAAACACAGTGATTTAACTGATGCACCGGCATCCAGTTTGTTTAAAATGTCCACTTTGTAGTTAATAGAAAACACAACTCTTTTACGTTTCTCACTCGAACTGGAACACAAATTTTTTCTTTTTGTAGACATTGCGAGCCGTGATACAAACAATAAACAAACATTCAAAATTATCCCACGAGTGAGTTACACCAACTGTTTATATCACACACAAGATACACACAACTTGGAAAACAGTCGGTACTTCCCCGTGTTTGTGAGCGGGGAAGGTGGGGAAGATGGGGAAGGGAGGAGAATGAGGGGAATAATCACTGCCTACCTACCCATCCGCCACCACCCTTCCCCCGCCCCCTCTCCCCATTCAGGTGCCGGCGTTGTTCGCGGCTCGCTTAGTGACAGGCACAGTACACACGGCAATTGCATAATGTGAGCACTAATCATACTGTATGTTTGTACATATTAATGGGCATGTATTCAAATTTATCACACGGAGAAAAACGGTTCGGTTAAAACAGAGTCTGATAAGCGGGGGAGGAGTGTATAAGTATCCAACTGAGGTGAAAATCACAACGATAAACCACTGAGTCAAAGCATAATAGGTGAATCATTGATTTTTTTTAATTACTTCACAACAGTAAGAGTTCATATTTTGAAAATTTCTGAAATCTGTTTAGGGACATTTACGTATTCATCATTATAAAATAAAAAACAACCATATACTGCGATGGGTTTGATAGGACTCATGGATTTATGTAAAATATATTCAATGTGTATATATTCACCTCCTCAGGATTCGAATTTGGGGGAAAAAAAAACTCCATAGGCAATTAAGGCTATTGCATGGTAGTCTCATTTAAGTGGAAACCAGGAAACCATGACGATAACCCGTTTATTTTGAAATACACGGACGATTAATTGAAAAACCATTCATCCTGTTTCATAACTTTTCACCTCAATAGGTGTCAAATTTTCAGAAAATCAATAACCTACATTTCAAGTATTTAAGTAAGCATTAATCTTAAACAAAAATGAAGTCCCTATCTAAAAAAAAATGCAGCAAAAACAATATATATTGATAATGAATCGAACATACATTTGACCTTTTTTACATCTTTGGAGTCGAATATGGAAAATTCCCTGAAAAATATTTTTGGTCTTTAAGTAAACTTCATTCGGAAGCAAACAGCACTTGGATAAATCGACTGGTTCGATAGTTATGGAAGAATAATCTAAAACACATTTAATGTATTTTCACCCCTTTAATTAATGACTTTTGAAACATCTCAAAGTCATATGTTATATATTTGTATACATTATCTAGTTAAAGTAAAAATCATGATGATAGCACATTGGGCTCGAACTGTACAGACGAATAA
The DNA here is from genome assembly GCA_003012365.1 of Medauroidea extradentata. Lineage (NCBI taxonomy): Eukaryota > Metazoa > Arthropoda > Insecta > Phasmatodea > Phasmatidae > Medauroidea > Medauroidea extradentata. Next base: position 75,223 of record PNEQ01075299.1, read on the forward strand.
TAAAGAACACATTTCCCCTCATTTTACTCTTTAGGAGTCGAATTTCGAAAAATCGAGAAACTAGGTTTTGGGTATTCACATCAGCATCACTTTGAAGTAAAAAGCAACTACGTATCCGAAAGAGTTAGAAAGAAATCTATAATAAACTAAAACATTTCAGGTCTTCTTGCCCCCTTAAGACTGAATTTCAAAAAACCCTTAAATTGGCTAATATGCATTCACGCTTCTATGTCCAGCAGTTTGGACTGCAGTTTGATATGTCAGTCAGTAATTCAGTCAGTGTTCTCATTTATACATAGAGAAGTGAGGAAGCAAGCTACATTCATAGCATGAAATAGATGTCAACTAGAAAACCAATTACAGTGTGGTAAAACCTGTATGAAAAGGGTTTTCTGAATGAAAATTTTTGAGACAGTAACTCACTAGTTATTTACACATTTTCTTTTCATAGGTTCAAGTAAAACAAGTTATTTCTCAAAGTAATATTATTTAAGTGTAGTAAAGTAAGTTATTTGTGAATAATAACAAAACAACTATAAATACTTGGAGACATAAGTATATTAATACAACAGCAAAAATTAGGTGTTGAAATTTTTTTACATTATATCGACTTCAGTGTTCAATGTTAAAACTCAATTATACATTAAAACTAGCAGAAACAGTTCAAAACCTCAGAAAACAAAGATTACATTAATATTAATGAGCTACAAGCACACACACACTGTACAAAGATTATCTCGCATTCCTAGTTAGTAATATGATTATTAATTGAAGACCCTTGTGATAATTTAATATGTTACTTTTACATATTACGCTTTATAACTATTATTTCATGCATAAGTTTAGTCGTTCATTCAGTAGCTGATAAGTAATTGTCTGTACAGGTAATCATTCAGGACAGACACCTGTGTATGCTGCACTTACTCAGGGTTGCCAGCATAGCTGAGTTGGGGTGGCCGTACTCCAAAATGAACTATCTCTGGATATCTGTCATCATTAGACTTCTTGCCATGTTGGTCTCTGTCAAGCTGGTCAACTCGAAGGGAGCACGGCTTCATGCCCGGGTATGTCACCACCATACCTGAGACAACAACAACCACAGTGCTACCAACAGGCAGACTTTCAAATTGTAACATTAAGGGCACTGGTAAACAGAAAACAGGAAAAAAGTGAAACTTCAAACAGTGTTGGGTAAAGTGGCCACTGTGGTTACCTGACTGACGTTACATGTCCTGACAAAATTTGTAGCAACTGCATTTATGAGACATTTATGAGGATATTAGGCCATCTCAGAATGCCCGCTATACAACATGTTTCATATGTCATATTCCTAACCAATAAAGGTGAGCATGAAAATAAAAACTTTGCTTAATGACTTCAATTACTTACATAACTGATTTTACCTGCAAGTAGTTGCTTAGAGTGAAACACTGTTTTTTACTTAAACAAAATACTTAATTTTTGTGATAAAATTATTTTATATCATAGTTATTTTGTAATATCTGCAGAAAAATCATCTAAAATTTTATTTCACAACCTCGTGTCATAACTAGTATCAAACTTCTTTAATTACCACAAGAGAAAAAACAATTTTTTGAAAAACTCATTTTTTATAGTTCCTGTAATAAAATCTGTTCCAAGCAGATATTTACTCAAACAAATTAATTTCTAAAACTTCAAAATACACATTACACAACTGAAAAAGTGTAAAAAATTAAGTGTGCTCTGTATTACAACATTGAAAAAATTTTATGCACTGCATGTGTTGATCCCATTAGTAACTAATGTTATAAAAGTTTATAAATATAAAAACATTATAACAAGATAGCATGATATTATTTCAATTGAAAATTACATTCCCAGGTTGCTTTAAATTCACCAAATGGGTCAAGAACACGACTATATGATTAAAATTGATAAGTGAAATATGTGGTATGAATATTTATACGTACGGAAAGCTTCAGCTGAATGGCACAGAGAGCTGACAGTTGCAAATGTGGCTGGTCGCAAGGCAAGACAGATGGTCCACTCTCTCCAACCTTTCAGTCTCTCAGAGCACATAATGTTAGTGCTGTTGAGGTCCGTGGACTACAGACATGAATAAGGTTTTGTCTTGAGGAACAATGTCCTTTGAGAGTCCTGACCAACTGCTCCTTTTGGTTCCTTCTCCCACCTTTTGTACATCATCCTAAGGCTCCAGCATACGAGTATAAGATATTAGTATTTGTAATGTGAAATTTCAGACTAAATTTGACTTGTAAATATGATATTGAAAACAAATCATGTAATTAAATGGCAGACAATCTGTAGCCGCAATTTTGTAGCCAGAAGGACACGACAGTAGATTAGGTAGTTAGTCACAGCTGAGATTGGCCAGTTTATAAGCTTGGAGGGAGCATGAGTTCCAACTGGTTGGACAAAGTTTTGAAGAGCACTCTTGTGTGGGACCCCCAAAAGGGACAGTCGTGATTTTTCGCGATTCAGACTGTAAAATCAGGCACTGTTTCACAAAACCCCAATAAAGGATGTCACATGTGTGATGGCCAATAAACTGTTGGAATAATTGAGAAGAGTAGTTGCATGCAACATAACTGATTAACTGGATAAGTCGTGTTAAGAGTCCACAAAAATTTTAGCTGTCTTAACCAAAATAATTGAAACTATTTCACGAGGAGGGAGATCTTCATATGCTAGAATCATGGAATTTCCAGAAACATCAGAGTTTCATGTCAGGGAGCGACGCTACATACACAATCTTATTGTGAGGATTAAGTAAAGCCACACCCGTCACATTCCCAAGATGCAACATCAAGAATATTGCATAAACCGATTTTCCATGATGTATTATTTACCAAGGATAGATGTAATGATACTCTTGGTCCAATTGACAGGAATAATTTTTTTATTCTTGTAATCGCCACTGCGAAGGACACATTGCGGAGCTAACCAAGACTTTCACATGTTAGACGCCAACACACGCAAGGGGAATTTAAGCAATTAACAATACAATTAGCAACTAACAATGCATGCCAAAAAAAAATGAACTGAACAAATTACTGAATGACAAGGAAGCATTAGTTCAATGAGATAACTTACTCTGAGTGTATCTGTTAAAATTCTGATAACCTATGAAACAATTACAACAGGAAACAAAATTAGCAAAGGAAAAATATGGAGGATTCCACATGTTCTGGAAAGAGAGTTGTAATAATAACCACATTTATTTATAAAATACATGTTATGCTTTGGTTAAGGGCAATTTATCAGCTTAAGACTTAATTGGGACCAAGTACAATTAAAAAATACTTAAGCTAAAATGTATACTGTAATTAGATATTTTAAATGATAAAAAACGTTTTTCAGTTTTTACACATCATGAAACAAAACTAGCATTTCTAACAAAGAAGTCTTATAATGATCATAATTATTAAGTCAGAAATTGAAATTGTCATAGAATTACAGGATAATTTGCCTATGTAAATTTTTCATTGTATGTTTATATTCTAATATTTGTATTACTATTTGAAATTTGGATGATAAACAGTATAATTATTTAGTATTTTAACGTCACCTGGATAATACTGTTTAAATTAAGTAATTTAAATTTGGATTTAAGGGTAGTTTCATCTCAAATCACCTAATTTGAAAACATGACCGTGCCTCAACATCTCAGATTCCATTAGTTTTATTCCTGTGTAGGTATACGTAAAATAAGAACAAATTATTTTTTCAGAATTTTGGAGGAAAACCTGAGGAAGAATAAATTTTGACATTTTGAAATCTTGCAGTATGCTCTTTAAAGACCTATACCAGTTGACAGAAATTGTTATAATTCTTTTGGTTTTTAAGCTATCAGGTTCATTTAGGTGTCAAATGAAAGATAATTTTCAGCTATATTTAAGTATGTAAATAAAACCTGCAAAACAATAAAAATAACAAAATTCATTTTCATAAAATGAAAAATGTTTGGTTTTTTTTTACAAAATTTGCAAATACTCTTAAGTTAGAAGTAACACATCTTTGAAACTTTTTCTCTACAATCTTCTTACCAAATATTAAATATCAGTAAAAATATAGAAAGGGTATTTTTGTTTATTTTTGGGTTATTGTTTCTTAAATTTTTTTACAAAGTATACTTTGCATTAAATCATAATGTATCACTTGCACGGGTAAATCACATGTGTAATGATTTATTCGGGCCTTGAATATTGCAAAAAGCTGTACAGATGTCATTGTAATGTATAGAGTCACTTGCACTTAATTAACTAGTTTTTGAGTGTTGGTAATTTCCAATATTTTAGCCTGTCAGAAGAATGTAGGTAACTTTTTTTTTATAATTGTACTAATTAGTGCAAAAACTTTTGTAGTCATCACAGAATTGTATCATTGACATTAATTATTTAGATCTTTTACTTCTATCAGATGTTTGAAATTTTATTAGTTAATGGAAGAGGTTGTGTGAATATTGTAGTTATCACTTGCACTGTGCATTTGTTTTGTGTATGTAAGTAGATAACTTTCATTAGACAGGAAACTAACTAATGTAATTATTTTAATCATTTTATGCTATCCTGTTGTTCTCAGTCTTGTAATTTTTATATGTTGAAAATATTTTTAAGGTAAGTTTGTAATCCCTATCCTGGCAATGCTAAAACTTAAATATCCAAGACCTGTTTTCTCAGGAACTACTAAACGTACATGAATGCGATTTTTGCAGTGTTTTGTTTGATAATTGTGGATGCTGCTGATCTACAATGAGGTCATAATTTTTAGTCAGAGGTTATTTATAATTTTTTTTCTTACTTTTAAATTTTTCATAAGTTTTTGAAAACAAAAACTTGTATAACTTAAAATAAAATTAATTAAGTACTATTATTATAGATCCACATATTCAACACAGTTAGATTTACAATGTCTGCAAGTTTGATTAAAATTTCTCGAATAGTTTCCGAGATAATGGGATAAATGTATATAATAAACCCTTTTCTAGTAAAACAGCTTCAAAGTTGTGCATACAATTATTTACGTTACCCTATCCTAGCAATTATAAAACACATTCAAGACCAGATTTTTTAGGAACTACTGAACGTACATGGATGAGATTTTTGCAGTGTTATGTATGATTATAATGGATGCTGCTGATCTACAATGATGTTATTATGTACTGCCAGAGAATATTTACAATTTTTTCTTAATTTTTTTTTAATGATTTATGATATTAGAAAACTTAAAATTTACATAACTCAAGATGTGTTCAATAAATATTTTAAAAACTGATCCACAGTTTCAGCGCTGTTAGATTAACAATGTCTTCAAGTTTGATGAAAATTGCTCTAATAGTTCGTGAGAGGGTTTAATGTACGTATTATTTTTTTTGTAAACAGTGTGAAAAATGTCCATCTTGTTTTCTGAGCTTCATGTTTTGTCTAATGTTTATGATTTTGCACAGAAATACATGTTTATGCTTTAAAAGCAACCTGCCCCATATTCTGACTGTTCATCTTCTAGGCCCAGGCACTTTCTTTGTTTCTTCTTTCTTGCCTCCTTTGTCATCTGTTGAGCAGCATACTCCGCTTTAGTCACACGCAGATTGTAAAGTTATGGCAGAATAGTGGCAGTGTTGGTTCCTACCGGTATACCTACACTTTTATTCGGGAAGCGTTACCATCATTCCATGTGATAGCATCGCAGACTCAAAGTTGTAGGGTTCTATATCCCACAAATACATTTTTTGAAATACGTGTCCACACTGTATTGTTGAACGCTTCATTCACGTTTTGAGTCTTGCCATGTAGAGATTTTCTCAAAAGGTCAGGTTTTGCCAGATCCCTATAAATAGGTTTTATTTGCTTCATGACAGCTTCAGGAATAGAGCGTTTGTGTGTGAACTTGTCAAGGATGCCAGCTTCTTCAGCCTGTCTGTATTTACACCATGTGTCAGGTGGAGGTGGACAAAGGTCATGACATGGTTTCTCATCTGCTGAAATTTTATGGAAGAAGGTGACCTATACAGCTTTTTTCATTGCCTCTAAGCTGCCTGTGTTTTCTCTGATGGCATTTCCATAATATTCCTGAAGTTCATCAATAATTTTGTCTGTCAGTCTTCCAGCATTCTTTATAGATTTACCATCTGATGGTTTAGTGCTACCAAGTTGACTTTTCAGTTTACGCAGTCTTGTCCCCATTCTCTTCTTCATGTGCCCCACACATTCTAATTTAGTTATTGAGACATCATATGATTTACTTTTGCAAACTGCAATAAAGGATTTACTGTATCCATCCCCCAAGTAATCAGTATATGGTACTCCTCGCCGTGTCTCTAATCTATGGAAAACTGCTAAGGCCGCAGCTACTTCCATCCCACCACTTGATCCCTCATAATTCTTGACACATGCAGGCTTATGAATTGCTAACTTTTCTTCATTTACACCACCTACTGTACACCCTTGACAATATTTTGTGTGTAAAGTCGATAACTTTACCTGTGTCGATGCTTGTAGCTGTCTAACAAGCATTCTTTGATGTATGGCCCCTCTTTTGCCAGCTCCCATCAAAAGCAATTCCAATATATTTCCCATTTTCACTGATTCTTGCAGCTTCATTAGTAGCAGCTTTCATGGAATCTTCTGCAACATTCTGTACATCCTCCCCTATAAAATTTGGGTATTTGGTACATTTTGCAGGAGGGTTAGGTAAATTCATTAGGCCACAGAATATCTTCCCAGCCGCTAATCCCTTACCTATTCATCTGAGTCCATAAACGAGCCATACATTATTTTCATATAGATCACTCTTGTAGCATTGTTCAGAAGTGAAAAAAAATTTTTCAGTATTACAGTTGTGACATACAGTTTTCAACTTACACACTATACCAATTCTTGCATTTGAGTCTTCATCCAGTGTTATCTGACCACCACACAACTTGCAAGACACAGTTTCACTAAATACTGCTTGTAAAATAATTGAATCTATTATTATATTATTACGTAAACTATTTTTGTGGTTTCCTTCCTCATCAATACTTACATTGGTTTGTAGCTTCCTCTTAGAAGCACTAGCAGTTTCTGTTACAGGCGTGTCATTAGTAACAGTATTTTAATTTTCCACGACAGGTAAAGGCACTGTTCTGTAGAATCTATTTCGCTTGTTCCTAGGTTTTTTAAATATACCTTTAGGTTTTGTCATTGTGCAAAACCCAGGATAGCAACACGCAAACAATGAGCCGTTAGTTGTTTGCAAAAACATGCACAAGCTAAATACAAAAAGTTGACTATCGAAAAAAAAATAATGTCACACTATATATCATAGAATAAAAATGCACATGTGTAAAAAAAAACCACAGCCTTCAAAGTGCAAAGTTTCCAATGAGATCACAATTTCTGTACTTGGATACACAATAGGAAGAATTAAAAGTGTCACAACATCTTAAGAAAACTATTCAACATACTTATAATTGGCGTACATTGTTAAATTATACACCAAAATTTACAGAAAAGTCTGAGTAAATAAAATATGTAAAAAACTAAAAATGTGTTTCTTTTTTTTTTAATTTTTGGCTTACCGTCTCACCTTAATGCTTACTGCAAATTCTTAAAATCCAGGTACAATATGGTAAATTAAATAGATATATTTTTTTCAAAAACAATAAAAAAACACTCTCTTAATTTTTTCACTACATTTAACATGTGGTAAGATGATTGTAAAGAAAAAATTTCAAAGGTGTGATATTTGTAACTTAAGAATAATAGCCAATTTTGTAAAAACTTATAACTTTGTATTGTATGTAAATTATTTTTAATTTTATTTTCTTGCATGTTTTCTTTATGTACTGAAAAAAAAAAGCTGAAAATTTTCTTTAATTTGGCACTTAAATGAACCTGATAGCTTAAAAACCAAAAGAATTATAACAATTTCAGTCAACTGATGTAGGTCATTAGAGAACATAATTGCTGCAAGATTTCAAAATTAACAAAATTCTCCTTCCTCAGGTTTTCGTCCAAAAATTCAGAAACAAATTATTTGTTTTTATTTTATGTGTACCTACATTAGATAAAAATTTGAACAAAATCTGTAACATTAAAGCACATGGCCCTAGGTGATTCGACATGAAATAACCCTTAAATATAACTTTTTTATTTAAGATATCTCACTCCATTATTTATATATTTTTTGGGTTCTATGCTTCGTGAGTTTGCATGTTCTGGGAACTGCATTCTCTATGCACCGAAGTCATAGACACCTCTTTGGACTATGCATCCAAATTTTCAATTACGCAAATTTCTTGAACTCGCCCCCTCTGATTTTGTCTCCCGGATGATGAAGTGGACGCAGTAGGTCTTCCCCGAGAAGATTTGGTCCGGAGCATAAATCTACCGCCACCCTAAAGTTAGCTCGCTTAGGGAGAGGTGAATTGCACAGGGCGAGAATTTTAAATAGTTTACCAGTTTAAAAAGAGGCAATTTTCTTTTTAAAATAAATAAGTTTTTTGGAGTGAACTTCAAGCCATCGCAGACACCGACATTTGTAAGACGTCTTTCATATTTATGAACTGCACCCATAAAAATAGCATTATTTATGTCTGAAGTAGCTTAACAGCCGTATATTTGCTAATTAGCATATGTGCAGATGCCTTAGCATATTTAATACTAGTGAATTGTAAAACAGAAATTTTGAACTCAAATTTATTATTTTAATTACTATCTTGGACCACCATCTTAACAAATTCAGTGTCACAGATTTTCTAAAGACTAAGTTGGATTATAAATTCCCCAGGCAGGAAGAAGGAACAAAACACAATCTAATCCAGAGGCAAGATAACATGAAGCATGTATTTCCCTGTGGTTGTGAAGTACAGGATATAAAAATAATACATTTGCAACACATGAGCAGTTGTCTAAAAGTAGCTAGAGCCTTCAACCCACTACGTACACAATCAAACAAAAACTATACAACTTACCTTTTATTTCATCAGCAAAGTTCTGCCACTCAAACTGTGGCATTTTCATGAACATATCAAGGGTTGACTCCTCAAATAATGGACCACTGTTGTTTAACAAATACTGCATTACAACATTCATAGACAGGATTTCTTTGCCATTATCTACAAATAAAAAAACACAACTAAGTTACTTGATATAAACATACATATGTACATACTTTAGAAAGTCAGTTATACACACACAGAAGTAAGGATTTTATACAAACTAGCAATATCAATATACGAAAGTCAGGGAATTTATACAGCAAATGAAAAAGTTACAAGTATTCCATTTCTCTGCTGCAGAAAAAACTGTTCAGGAGAAGTATAGGCCATTCGGAATAAAGTGAGCACTAAAGATTTAACATTTGAAAAAAATCACTAGCCAGTACTGCATATAAGTCAACATTAACAACAGTTACATTATTGTTTGTATGGTTGGTAGCGAATAACTGCATGTAGTTCCATGAATTTTCTTATTTGAACACAGCATTAGTGAAACAACATCAATTGCAAACAACCTCTCTGTATTTAATATACTGAAATATATTTATTTAAGTTCTTACTGACGTACCTGCTGACTGTACATTTTTATTTAATTTGCGGCAGCAGAAAGCGACGCAACCGAGTCGACTGTCGTTGGCAGACGCCGCTAACTCTTTGCGCCACAGAGGTAGTTTAAAATTTCACCGACAGATGGCACCAGAGTTAGGTTTTCGCCGCTTGGAAGCGAATTGCGTCATTC
>PNEQ01075300.1:0-14248 GCA_003012365.1 Medauroidea extradentata
GGAATTTGCGATCTCCTAATTTGAGGCTCAGTCCATCATTACGCAAATCACTAGCAGTCTTGATTCCCAGAACACCTTTTTCTCCCACATCAACAATTTTAAGGCCATGGGAATTTCCTCCTCGTTGATAGAGGTTCTCACCACACAACACACAGGTACTGTTGCGATCATCCATAGTTCAGAAGTTACTCTGAAACACGTGAAAACACGCACAGCAAATGCAAGTATACCAATTTGTAGCAAATGAAGTGGGGTAAAATATTTGTTTAGATATTTTATCAGTTTTTGTTATGGTTTTGTAAATAATTGCGATCAAATGAAAAATTTTACTGTATTTTTTTCTTACATTATTAAATATAATTTATTTATGATCTAATTTAAAAACATGCATAAATAAAACCTGAACATTTATTTATCTTTAGATCCTAGTTTACAAAACTATCCAAACCGAAAGTCCGTATCTCAAACAGAAAAAAAGATATAGTCATTTAACGTTATCAAGGCACAATCCTGTGTCTGCCATCTTTGTCGGCCATTTTAAAAGGAAGCAAGCACGGGATTCTTGGGGATTTTTGGTTCGTGGTTTCGAACAGTGAGTAGCACCACTGTACAAAAATTCAGCTTTCTGTCTTTCATTTCCGGTTAAAAACCTAAAATGACTGGGCTATAAAGCGTTCGATGGGAATGGATATGTACCTCTGCTACTGATAGTGTTCTACTTTGTGGAATGCTGTCGTCCGTCGTTGCTGTTTTTACGGTATCCTGAACTCGACACTGCAGAAGCGTCACATTGATTGATTACTGCAGGCAAGTCAACAAAAACACTGTCAAGGAGAGGGTGCTGCAGGAAACCTCTCAGTTTCCCGGCGGTCAAATCCACCCCCGGGTAATAACAAGAAATTAGTGCAGAAAGTAGCACATAGTTCGTGTGTTGCACTGTTAAAGATGTAGACTAAATACAAGCACGAGGCGCGCGCTATCCACACCCCCTGTGTGGGCGGTGTTCGGGGGGGGGGGGTGGAGGAGTACACATCGGGATATATCCTCCCCCAGAAAGCTCTGAAATTCCGAGGAAACCCTCACACACTAATATTTTCATTGTTTTAAAAATTATATGTTAACACCTATTAAATAAATACCAATCAAGTAAAATCAGATATTTGTGTCTGTGTATGTGTATACAATGCATTTCAACAGTTTTCTGAAGAACTTCAATCGGCCGAAGCTCTGTACACCACTCGGCGGCCTGGACATGCGGACACCTAAATACCGAGCTCATGCCCCGACTACGGCAATAATGATTCTCTGCCTTTGATCTTCTGGTTTATTTCCCTGTACTTTAAGGGGGATCAGCACTCGGCATGTTGGAATAATGGAACTTCTGCATTTATTTGGCCTACCTATTTTCTATAATGTTTTATGCTTCGACAAGTCAGAGGGAACAGTTTCTTACGTTGTATTCAGTTGGCGTTGCTTGACTACTTTAGCTTATACTATGCCTGTGACCATCCATAGAATAAAACTTTCTTATTCGGAAGGTTATTTGTCAAAAACTAAAAAAAGGTAGGCCTACTGAAAGTGTGACAGTTTGGTAACGCGTAAGAAGGTTATATCTGTGCCATGTCTGACGGGAAATTTTTAATAAATCTTATTGTATGAAACTTAAAGCGAAATTTAAAGAATTTGAAGATGGCAGGTATTGATCCGGAATGATATATCTTCCGCATCGTGCATGTCACGGAAATGCTGTGAAAAGTTACCTCATATACCTAAGTGCAGCAACGACCTCCTGAATGCAAGTCGACTGATCGACTGATCGACTGATCTACCCCACGACGGGGCCTAACGGGACCGCGGCCTTGCAGTGGTCAAACCACTCGCCTCCCACGACGGCGATCAAGGGTTGATTCCAGTTGGCCCAGATTTTTTTCACATGTGGGAAACGTGGCGGACGTTGCTGTTGGCCGGTGGGTTTTTCTCGAGGTACTCCCGTTTCCCCCGGTTTTTGTATTCCGCCGCTGCTCCATTGTAGTGTCTTATTTCGTGTCATCTGTCAGGGAATGGCGGACACCTGCAGGCTCCTAGGTAGAAAGTCGTACGGGTTGATTGCAGAGTCTTGTCGGGAAATTCTTGAGGTAAAGACGAAACCCAGGAAAACTTGAGTAAAATCTGAGGATTTTTCGTTTGTATTGTACTGTCAGGACATAGAGTGCTACCGCGCTATTGGCGAGAAAAATAAATTATCTTCATGCACTGACTTCCGAATGTAGCTAAATTGTAGCCTACATTATTTTCCATTTGTCATGTAGAAAACTTACATGACGGTAATTTTATATACTTTATATTTAGGATTTCGCATACTGTACATTTGAAAAAATACCGTCGATTTTGTTTATAATGGTCTTGTAACCAGTTTGTTCAACAACAAAAGTCCCGTTAAAACACGACATCGGTTTCGTTTAAAAATGTACCTCGAATATAATCATATCGTAGAAACGAGACGCCATTATTGCTTTGCAGCTTGAGAAAATCTTATGGAAGGTCTGACGACTCCTCAAGATAGATTTCACTCACTTTTCACCTCTGCAATGAAAATCCCTCACATTTCACTCACAAAGGCCTTATATTTTACTCAGTATGACTGTACAATCGGCCCTTCCTCTCGGGGTGTGATGGATTACCCTGGCCTAACTTTCTGGAAACTTTTGTTGTATTCAGTGACTACGCGGTTAGACTGCGCAGTTCTTGACGACGCAGAACGGCACTAGGCTCATTCTTCGCGCAGCTTCACTCTCTTGCTTTCCGCAGCTTGCACATCCTCAACTTACGTCTTTACAAACGCCAAATAGCTCATTCACAAAAGATTTTCACTCCACTAGCATGAAGTTTACTGTCGACGTCTGTTATACAGGTCTGTGATCCAACTTGGAAAGTAACCTCCTTCGGCCGAAGCTCTGTGCAACACTCGATGGCCTGGACAGACGTACACCTTAAGGGCTTGTTCCCGAGTTTTTTTTTTTTTCAGACTGGTGCCAATAACTGAAATATTTTTTAACCAAAAGTTTTGAAAAAATTTGAGTCAATGTGCAATCACACGATGCACAATACTGTGGACGCGGTTTTTTTTAAAATAATGTACCATTCGCCAGCAAATAAATAATTTCCTTAATTGTTGCTTATTTTCACGACGAAAAACGTGGTACTTTAGGTAATGAAATCTAAAAAACCGTTCAGTATAATTCTACAAAGAATTTCAGCTACAAATTATAACATATAAGTGTCAAAACTGTGCAGCGAAATTTTGATATGAGTATTAGGTAGCAATAAAAAAAATATTTTTTCGTAATCATTGCAAAACTCCGAAACAAGGCCTTAAGAGTGAGTGGACCTGGCGCGTGAGCCGTGATGTAGCGTAGTACGGAAAGTATTTTTAATGTATAATTATTAAAAATGTTTCCAGTGCATTTATCTACGAAAAGAAGACGCACTTCAAACTGTCCCTATGATTTTAAAAATGTCGTCTGTTAATTAAAACATGTTTTCTAACCTCCTCAAAAGTGCTAAAAATAAATTTTTCACGTTGCTGTAGCTGAAAATATCAACCGTAATCGTAAGGCAGAATCATCATACTTTCCACAAATAAAACAACAGGGTCATTGCTTGAAGTCCCGTTGTAAAACACATTCTATGAAAACACTGCACGCTAGTTTAGTCCTTCGCGCCTAGAGGCGATGAGGTGTTTGAAGCACGTGTTATATTCGACTTATCACCTTTTCCGCTGCCGTGCTCCCACCCCCCACTACCCACAGAAAAAAACCTCTGCCACATGCTAAGGTTCCCTCCGAAACGTTTTTAATAGTCTACAGCTTTTTATCGCCCGCTATTTCGATGCATTTAAACTTTTTCCATGTTGAAACTACATAGCATCAAATATTTTTATTCTCATGACTGTCTAGTGAGCAATTAGTGTTTTTTTTATCGTGGGGTTGGCTACTGTTACTGTGTGTTTGCCTATGTGCGGTGGTTTTGTTTGTCGACGATACACTTTGTTTGTAATGTTATCTCGCATGCCGCCTTCTCATTGGATGTATTCCGGCGAGGCGTCATCGGTGACATTCCAGTGCCGTCAGTTACTGTTCGTCATGGGCGATATGCAGCGTTGATTGTCTCTTCGTTTTCTGTCGCTGCGTCGCTTATCGTCTCGTCGCGGGGAAGCGAGTTTGACAGCTGGTGGCTTGCAGCAGACGCTTCTCTTTCCCCGTCACACCTTTAGTGCACTGTAAAAAAAACTTGCAAAATAGTTAGACAGGATGATATATCGCGTAAATGTTTTTGCCCAGATACCCTTGAAAACACTGTACTAGTTAATTACAACACACATGATTAGGTGATATTCTGACACAACGTAGCTGTCTGCAAACCAATAATAGGCATCAAGTATTACAACAGCGTGATAATTATTTTTTTTTAAATCCATACGAGAGTCAATATCGTAAAATTGCTTCGTAAATTTGTTGCAAATTGGTTTTACTATAGAATATAATTTTTCGAGAAAAAACTGTATGGTGAGTATAGCTAATTTATCAATTAAAAGGAAATTTTGTTAATTAAGTAATCAGCAACCATTTTGCAGTCTTCCGACTCGACAAAATTAGAGTATGCAGTTTAAATCAGTCATAACAAAGTTACGAAGCGATTTTACGATATCGGCTCCCATTTATGTTTTAAAAAATAATTGACATTAAATGCGAAGAAACTCGGGCCCATGCCCTGAAAAGCGAAATCAGTAATCTTCTGGTAGACTGAACGTGCATTGAAACCCAGCAAACAGTCAAGTTTTCCCGCGATAAATCACCCTCTCTAAAAATAGTATAGGTTGAGATGATGGTTTATCTCGGGAAAACTTGACTGTTTGCTGGCTTTCAACACACGTTCAGCTTACAAGAAGATTACTGGCTTTCGCTTGTACTTGGAGCTGTTACCCTATTTGACTGAGCCAATAAATATCCTGCTATTGTAATATTTGAGCCTGTTATTGGTAGGGCCCGGTAGTTTTCGCGAAAAGATTTTTGCCCCACTTTGTTTCAGTGCCTTACGTGTACACCTGCAGTTCAACTTCACGGCTATTGGCAGAGTGTTTTTGTGCTGAGTCGTTACTCATTTGACTGTGCCAATCAGCACACGGATAACTGCAACACATCACGTCTGTGATTTGCGGGTTTAACCTCCAGACCCTGGGTGTTACGGCATCCAATCACTGACCACAAAGCAGAGATGCAGGTGCGCACGTAAGGCACTGAAACAAAGTGCTGCAAAATTCTTTTCGCGAAAACTACCGGGCTCTAGTTATTGGTCTGCAGACAGCTACGTTGTGTCAGACGTACATAATCCAATCATAGTGTTGTTGGGTACTACAGTCTTTTCAAGGGTATGTTGGCACAAATAATTTTCGCGATATGCCATCATGGGGCACGTACAATACTTCATGTTAACGTACAGTACTGTTGTGTGCATACGCCATTGTAATATTATGTCGTCACACAATTTTTTAGAATGATACCATGAAAAAACAAAAGAAAAACGAAATAATGAGAAAACTATTGTACTTTGGCTGTAGTCAACACATCAGTGAACTAAAACAACAGAAAATGAAAGATCCCGTAAGGAATTAGTCAACACCAAGTAAAGAAAAATAAAATAAGCATCGTTTATATGTTTTTTCTTAGTTTCATCCTAAGAGTTCTGGGATGACATAATATTGCAATGGCGTATGTCCACAATAGTACAGTACGTTATTCTGTCCCGTTGCAAGAAACGTTCAAAAACATTAGACAGGCTGCGGCAACATAACTTCCTTTCTTTAAATGCGCGCCATTAAGGCTGTAGATGTATTGGGCGGGAATGGTCTCATTCGAGAGGTGTGGGTGTAAAGATTTGTTCCATACCGCTGTCAATCGCCATCATGCGATGGAACAGTGAGGAACGTATGTGAACATGTTGGAGGAATTTTTTATCCCCGCGGCTTGATGAATTGGACTTAGGGAACATTTGGCTCCAACAAGACGGAGCAACGGCCCACACTTCAGGGTGTTACAAAATGGTTTATTTTGTATTTCGTTATTATATTGGGGGTTCATAAGTTATTATTAGTTTGGGGGGTTTCACTCAGATGGTAGCTACGCTGTGGGTTTATTTAGATATTATTTAGGGCTAATTGACATTAAGACAGTTGTGGTTAAACGGGCGTTTACTATACTACAATGGCAGGTACTCTGAATACAAAATAGGTTACAAAGTGTTCTATTTATTTAGGAGGGGAGCGCAATATTACTGATCATAAAAGTGTTATATTAAGTTGAGAGTTGCTGCCACGTAACTAGATCTGACTACCTTACCGAAAGCTGGATTGATGAGACGGCATCGACGAACGAGCACGCACCCGCCGGGGCTCGAGCACGAGTCCCCGGCGGAGACTGCACTGCTGTTGATCTGATGAGTGCTGGAGGACGACCACTCGACGACAGACAGACCACCATTGTTACAAATTATCGATGGCTGTTTTGGGGGAACATTTCCCGGAGTGCCTCATCTCAGTTAAGGGGCTATTTGGTGTGGCCAGCCCGCTCCCTCGATTTGGCCCCTTGCGATTTTTTTCATGGTGCTGTTTGAAATTCCGCGTTTATGTCAACCGTCCAAGGACCCTACACGTCCTGAAGGCAAACATCCGGACGGAAATTGCCAACATACCCGCTGCTATGCTGGTAAGTGGCATGAGAAACGCCACAAATCGGAAGTTATGTTGCAAATAGAGCAGATGTTTAGCACAAGCGCTGTTACATTAGACTGTATCCTTAAAATATATAGGATGGCTGCAATTGATTATGGGAAGTAATTTTACCATATTTTTTTTACAACTCGTATGTTAAAAATAATTTATTACAGTGTAATCTCAGCAACTCATAGCTGCCAGTCGTTTTTTACCGTCGTTGATTTAAAGCCAACTTGTTTCGAAACTAAGGAACATAATCGAGAATTACTCTACCCAATTGTTGTTGGCTTATTGACTAGTTTATGCGGAAAATTTAGGGACAGACATTTTTTGTTAATGCTGGAGAGGTTAATTTAGCTTTAATGGAAATAAAATGTATGTATATTATGTGACGCTTTCAACATAAGTATGACGTAGCTTTGTAATGCTGCTTGCACCGAAAAGTGTGTTGTATAAATGTAATGAAATGTACGTAAGTTATTAGTTTGTAGTATGTGTGTTATACGACAATGGAAAGGAACAAATAATATATAAGAAGTAAATATACGTAAAGCATTTATTTAAAAACAAGCTTTTATTAGTAAACAGTTGAACTGAAAAGTAAGAAATAATGTTTAGTGTAGGAAGTAATAGTAAACATGTAGAAGAACCCCATCCTTGGTCACTGATCAAAAGCAATAGAAAAAAAAAAATAGAATATTTTCTGAAATACTTGAGGTTTTCCTTAAAATGGAAAGACTTTTTTCGTCTCAAGCATGGTCATCGAATTTTCATAGGTAAGCCAAATTTCAGTTCAATCGTATGCTAGCAAGTACTTGCAAAATGTATGCATTACACATTTTTAACCGGAGGGACAGACATGCAAACGATTAAAGTTGTTATACAGTTAAAACATTCAATTTTAATATGACTGGATACAAATGTTCTCTCTTTCATTGCTGGTGCCTGGCCTCTGTAGCCTAGACTATTAGGTGCCGATATACGGTGCGGGAGGTCCTGGGTTCGAATCCCGGCACGGGAATGGATGTTGTCCCTTCACCTCACTTCACCCTCGTCGGCTTTTAAGACCATGCTATCTAGTTTCTACTGTTTTTTTCCATAGTTTTTTAAAGCTTAAACGAGAGCAGATATAACAAATCTGTCTGGTAGCGATAGCTATTTTTTTTTCAAAGCAAGAAATTATACTGTTACGACTAAAACACCAACTAACCAGAATTTCGTTAATTACATTATTAGCTAAAACCATGGAATTTACTGCCTTGAAAAAATCAGCCAACATGGAGAAGACGATGTTAAACAAAACTGCGTGACAGATTTTTGATATCTGATCTCGTTTAGGCGCAAAAAATTAAAATTGCTAAAAATTTAGGAACTAGAGAGCATGGCCTTAAGGGCGTTCAAGTGGGGAAAAATCATAATTTTATATTTGTATGAAATAGTGTTAGTTTTGTAGGCATTACCTAATAGTACATTAACGTCTAACGAAAAAAAATTAGCTCGGCCAGTTATCCCGTAATGTCACTTCAAAGTCAAAATTTGCATATTTTCACTTCATACAAAACTTGAAAACCAATAAATATAATGAAATGGAAAAAATCTCATCAAAACTACACGTCACCGTCTACGGCTTGAAGCATATACAAACCCATTATAAAATATTTTTGTGTTTAAAATAAATTTCTAAAAGTACAAAAAAATGTTCAAATTTTGAAATTTTTTATTTAACCTAAACATTTTTTGTAACGGGTTCTATATGCTACAAGCCATAGACAGTAACACGTAGTTTTGACGTGATTTTTTCCATTTCATTATGTTAACTGGTTTTCAAGTTTTGTATGAAGTAAAAATATGCAAATTTTGACTTTGAAGTGACATTACGGGAAAACTAGATGAGCTAATTTTTTTTTCCGTTAGAAGTATGTGTACTCTCAAGTAATGTGTACAAAACTAACACTATTTCATACAAATATAAAATTATGTTTTTTCCCCACTTGAACAACCTTAAGACCCCTTGGGCCGTAAAACTCTCGGTGGGTCAACTTGAAAGGCACAGCTAACGTAAACGCAGGCTAGGTATTAGAACAATATAACTCGCAACCTGAATATGTTAATTGGGCGAATTTCAGTAGTCATCATACTGCGTTTAACATAATATTCAATTTGAGGCAGTATTTCGTGTGTTTTAATTGGTTTTATGACACGAATGTAGCTGAACAGTGTTTTAAGCGGGAGTGTTAAATAATTTAATTTAATTTTCAGTTTTCGAGCTATAACATTAATTAAAATTCTACTATTAGAATGTTTCTCTTCCAACAAGACATTGGATATATTCCTGTTAAACTGCTTTAAATAATAATATAATATTTCATTAATTTGTCATGCAGAATCACAACGGGAATAATTGGTTATATCTGAAAAGAATGTTTACAAGTCCAATATAAGATGAACATTAAACTCTCCAAAATCCGTCACAAATATCTTATATAACCGATTTTTGACGTTAAGAGCCAATCATGTCATGCATCTGCACTTAATATATCTTTGAAAGTAAAGGTTGGCATACTGTTTCTGATGTGAGGGTGAAGGGAAAAAAAAAATAATGTTAATCACAAATTATGATCTCGCAGATCACGACAGGAATGGGGATAAACAAGTTTAACAATTGATTAACTCTTTAGGCATTCTATAATTTCTTACTTGGCTTTGTTTTTAAATTGTTAATATTAATTTTATGCCATGAACAGTTTAACAAAATACTAACTATTGTACAGTTCCAATCGACCTGTGCGTTAAACGCATTACAGCGAGTTGCAATTATTTATTTTTTAAGGAAACATCTTAACTCACGTTACATTTGTATACTACGAAAAGAATACACATTTCAAACAGTGTTTCTGTCAGTTCAAAAATGAGCATCGCTAATTGGAAACATAATTTTCAGGCCTCTGAAAATTGATAAAATTAGCTTTTCAGACTTGCGTGTCTAGGAAAATTCCAACTGGATTCGAAAAACATGAAAATAGAAATAGGCGTTGGTATTTGAATTATAAGTTTCTTAAATAAAATGATATGGTTATCATTTAAAGTCCCAGAAGAAAATGAATAGTATGCAATATGCTGTTCAGGATAAACTGAACACTGCTCACAATTTTCTGTGAGCCATTATGTCTATATCTTTACTGTTTTAAATATGAATCCTTCCTCCATGTCACTACAAACTAGTGTAAGAATTTTACAACTCTCAAAATTTTATTCCTATAGCCTCAATAAGTACGTTTTTGTAAGTGTTGGGCAGTGCTCACTTTAAAGTGAACCACTTGTAGTAAAGCACTGCACGCCAGTTGTATGGTTAGCGACGTAGAAATGATACATTATATTATACACACGTCGGCCGGCTGCAACCTTAGCGTTCTATAGTGTATGTGCCTAGCATACACAAACACATCCTACCTAGATGAGAACGTGAAGGTGGGAGTTCACCGAAAAATTTAATATTGTTCTAATAATATTTATATTTGAACGAGATAAGGTTTATTTTCTTGACATAAATTGTAACTATTTTTTCCGTAATTAAAATTTTTCACCTTTAAAGTGTTTTTGTATAATGGAATGTCGGATTTGAAATTTGTATGAAACGGTTTTATGCTAGAAAGTAAAACCGATTGACTTAACGAAGTGAAATAATTCACACTGAAGAACAGTGTCGTGGACTACAAGACATGTATGAAAACCGCATTGCATATTTTTTTGTGTAAAAAAATAATGATAGATTTTAAAATATAAAAATATCATTTTCTGAATTTAAAAAATACAAAACTCAATGCGGCTTTTTATATATGCCTTGGTTTAGCCCGTGACAATATTCTTCGGTGTAAATCATTCCATTTCACTCAATCAGTTGGTTTTCCTTTCTGGCATAAATCAGTTTTATATAAATTTGAAATCTGACATGGACTTTATACAAAAGTTATGAAAGCTGAAAAAATTGTCATTGCAGTAAAAACTAGTCGCAACGCATGTCTATAAAACAAACCATGCCTTGTTAATGCTGTTGAGCAAAGGTCAGTGTATCAGTGTAGAGGTCAGTGTATCAGTGTACTAACGTTCTTTGCGGCGCTGATAAGTGAGGTCTGCCATCACGAGGGTAACTTTCCGTTACCTCAGGCTGCTATTTCAGGCGCATAGCGACGTTATCTGCAGTGCCCTAGCGTGTTTCAAGCTCTCCCAAGCAGAGGAGCACATACGAATATTATGATTACAGATGATGGGTATATCGCGAAAGTGTTCTGTGCCAACATAACCTTGGAAACGATGTAGTTAATTGCAATTGGGTGACTTACTTCTGACAGAAGGCATCAAATATTACAATATCGTGATTCTTATTGGCTCAGTCAAATAGGGCAACAACTCCACGTTCAAGCTAAAACCAATATACTGGTAAGCTAGACGTGCGTTGTAACCCAACGAACAGTCAAGTTTTCCCGCGATAAACCACACACTCGAATTATGATACATTCGTCATTTGGCTGCTGCTTGGGTAAATGAACTGTAGATCGAGTCTTCAGTATTGCAGGCTAGAAGGATATGAGAAGGGAATCGGCCAGTTTGTGTTAAGAAATCATCTCATCATAAGGAAAAATAATCCTTGCATCCACATTTTTTTTTTCTAATTACTTACACACACAAAAGATCCTTTCTCAAATGTGTTTTACCAAACTACTTACACAAAAAAAACCATTCCGCAAGCGCTCTTTTATTTTTTTTTAAATATACGTTTACAAGGGAACGTGGTGATCGAGGGATCAGACCTCCCATCTCACCTCCGCCCTTTCGATCACCGTTTTTTTGTATGTGTGAAACGAGGCGGAAGTTGCCATTGGCCGGTGAGTTTTCTCGAGGACTTTGTTTCCTCCGCCTCTCTCATTCCGTCGCTTGTCCACACTCATCTCACCCTCACATTATGCATTTCCCGGGCCGGAGGGCGACAGGCATGTATGTCTCGCTAGACGAGCAGCCGGTCCAACCTTCACCCCGGCTTTCTCTTAGCCACTGTGTGACCCTGCCCGAAGCCGAGAACACGTAGCGGATTGTCATACATACGTTAAAAATGAGCCCTTTTCCACGAGAGTCCGTACAGATGTTTTACAAATACATATAATCGGCTTGCGGTAGCGTAGTCTGTTAGGAGACAGTCTACGGAGAGGTCCTGGGTTCGAATACCGGTTCGGGCATCGATGTTATTTTGTTCCTTCACCTCACTTCACCCTTATCGGCTCTTGAAACCTCGCTGTTAAAGGGCTATTAAACCCTCTCACCTCACTTTAAATACATAAGCCTATACATATAAAAAATTCATAAGTATGCTTAAAATATTCGTAAAGTCCCTCTTTGTGCGTTTTTATTCGATACGAGGTTTTTAAAAGCAGTCGTTAGTTATAAAACAATAACATTTTGTGTTTTGCAGGCCAGTGTTCCGCGAATTTTTTTTTTCTATCGTGAAAATGACATCAGATGTGTGGAAGTATTAGTCAGAGAACTAAACTAATGTATTTTTGCTACCTTATATGCCCTGATCACACTGTAAAAAAATACTTGCACAAAGGAGTAAATCAACGGTTACAAATGTGCGGTCCGGCTTCATAACGCAAATATTATGTCTGCAGTATAGGATGTCACAACGGATGCATAAAACTATTTACATTTCTAGAGAACTAATACGAACGTCAAGAACTAACAGGTCGCAAGGAGCGTTAGGATAATCTATATATATAAAAATGAAAGCTGACTGATTGACTGACTGACTGACTGACTGACATATCAAACTGCAGCCCAAACCACTGGACCTAGAATCGTGAAATTTTTTGTGGGGGTTCCCTTCAGGTCGTAGGCGAGCACTAAGAAAAGATTTTTCGAAATTCGACCTCTAAGGGGGTGAAAAGTGGTGAAATGTGTTTCCGAAGAAACGTCGATAGAACTCAAATCCGACGGCCAATCATGGTGATTTTTACTTTAGTATGACACTCGTAAAAATGCATATTTGCCAATTTAAAGATTTTTCGAAGTTCAACTTTTAAGGGGTTGAAAAGACCTTAAATGTGTTTCCAATCAACTATCGGTATCTATCGAACCCTTCGGGATAGAGAGTTGATATTCACTTCAAAATATTGCTTACGTAAATACCCAAAAAGTAGTTTTAGGTTTTTTTAAAATTCGACCCCCAGGCAGTAAAAAGGGGCAAAATGTGTTTTTTATGAATCGTCTATATCTTTGAAACACAATTGGCTATCGTCGTGATTTTAACTTTAATTGGTTACTTTTACAAATGTCTATGACAGGACTCAAAATCGTTTCGAAATTCTTTATTTAAAGGAGTGAAAATACGTGAAATGTGTTTTCGATTATTCTTCCATATCTATCGAATCAATCGAGATATCGAAGTACTCTTTGCTTTAAATTGGTGCTTTTGTAAATATCCCAAGTACCATTTAAAATATATTTTCCGAATTCGGCCCTAAATTGGTTAAAAATGGGGTAATATGAGTTTTCGACTCACAATCGATACATATCGATTCCATAGTTTTTTATATAGAGACGTGATTTTTGTTTAAGATTGGTGCTTACTCAAATAGCTAAAAAGTAATTTTAGGAATTTTCGAAATTCGCCACCCAAGAACGTGAAAAGTGGTGGAAAATGGTGAAAAGCGTTTTCAATTAATCGTCGATATATCTTGAACCCAGCGGGCTAATGTTGTGCTTTTTACGTCCACGAGATACCAATAAAGTATTCTAAAACGTGATTAAAGGGTTTTTCGAAATTTACTCTCTTAAGTGGTGAAAAGACCTTGGAACGTGTTTTAGATAAATCCTCAATATCTATCGAACCCGTCGAGATACACAATTAATTTTTGCTTCAGGGCGATGATTACAGAAATTATCGCAAAACGATTTTCAGATTTTTCGAAATTCGATTTCTTAATACTGTGCAGGGATGATATGTGTTTTTTAGTGAATGATCGATTTTGATTTGACTGAACGGGCTAGCGATGTGATTTACACTTCAGTTGGATACTTATACAAATGTCTAAGATGAAAATTTAAAATATTTCTAAATTTGACACCCAAAAGGGTGAAAAAGCACAAAATTTGTTTTCTCTTCAACCCACGATATCTATCTAACCAGTTGCGATATTGAGGCGTTGTTCGCGTCAGAGTGATGCTTACGTAAATATTTTAAAAAAATATGTATGTAATTTTTTTCTTTATAAGAAACGTGATTATTAAGAATAAAACTTAATTGGTCAATAATCAAGGCAGACGATCCGAAAAGCAGGAACGAGCAGCGAGAAACAACTTATACAGGCGTTTCACTACAGTAACCTATCGAGACATGGTGTTGTACAACCTCTATGAGCCCAGGACACAGATATTTTATTTATTTTTTTTTTTCAATAAATTTTATTTAATGAATTATTTCGACGT
>PNEQ01075300.1:14348-31210 GCA_003012365.1 Medauroidea extradentata
TAGTCTTTAAAAGGGGTAAAATTGCAGTTCGCTTTCCACTTAGGTTCCTCTACAATATCAGCTGACATATCGTCGGTATACTGACAAAAGTGACTAAGTCATAAATGCTATTTCGTTTAAAAACAGTATTAAATTGTAGATATTAACAAAAATGTGGTACAGTATGTTACTATACTGTGACACAACGGTACCAAACGACAAATAGACTTTAAACTTGGGCAATTGTTCGTGGACGACATATGCATATTCCCTAGCATTTTTATAATTTTATCTCATTTTACGTTTATCACGTAATACGTTTCCGCGAAACCTTTACCCTCTGAAGCTTTGTAATGTCAATAAAGTTAAAGTGAATATTTTGAAAATATATAATTGAGGGCACCGTCCCCAATGGTTGTGCACAGGGTAAACAGATATTTCTCATTCGATTGACCTCTTACCTTAGGTGCCTGTAACTTCCCTACAACGTCAAATAGGCAGGGCTATAAATAAGGCCCAGGCGAAGTCGCTGTTAGTGGCAGGGACAAACTTAAGACTGCTTTTTGCGTGAACAGCTATAGCTACTTATCCTGCTGCCGAATTAGTTCAACTAGCCGCTTGGACATTCTAACACTTGATGACAGAAGTACCAATTTTGTGTACAAAGAGGTTTTTCAATAAAAGTAAATATTATCAGTTACGAATAATACTCGCGAGCAAAGCCGCGGGGGACTGCTAGTAGTTGATAAAGAATATAGAGGAAGTTACCTAATGAACTTGAACTTTGTTCACTGGGTGTAAGTGTAAAAAAAAATGAAGTTTTTAACCAATTTGCAAAAACTGTTAAAAGGGCTTTCGGTTTTTACAGCGCTGTATAAAGGCGCGAATGTAAACAAAATTGCATTCGTGATCGTTCTGACTAAAATTAATCATTAATATATTTGGTTCGAGCGTGTGCAAGAAACTATTAAAACGTTTTATCTTTATTTTTTTAGAATTGTGTGATAGTATTTTACAGTAATGCATTTGTAAAGAATTTTGTGTCGTTTGTGAGTGAAGTGAAGAGATGTTGTCAGCACTTAACATCGAGATCGTCCGTTAGGCTTCAATCAGAATGACTCTTTACAAAAGAACATTCTTTGTACGTCCCTGTAGTTATCTTTCAACTGGCGAATGCTACCTTTCTCACGGACCTGAGAAAATACACACTGAAAGAAAAGTATTGTTGTTATCACACTTGTCTTAAAATACAGACAACAATCATGTTTGGTTTATCGGTACTGGCTGGATTGTTTGTTCCTGTAACAGTTTATTATATTTACAGAACATATTGTAACGTGTGCACAACAGATTGTTGTCGGCACGTCCATTCAGTAGCGACAACTTAAAAAAAAAAGTTGTCGCTATTTTAACAGAAGTATGGTAACTATAACAATTTTTTTTTCGTTGCTGTTTTTGTGTATTGTGCTTTTTAATATTTGTGATTGCTCAGTCTTGGGCATCTTGATCTTAAGTCTTATTTTATAACGTTATTTGGTCTAAATGTTATTTTTCTTCTCCTTATTGAACCCTTTTAATCTAGTTTTTGTTATATGCGAATGCGGTGTCTTACGCTTATGTTGTTTAAATTACGATATAAATTATCATGCATGCTGTTTTCGAATTTCTCATACTGTACCGCTAGTTCATTTTTGCTTTTTAATTTTAGTATTACCTTAGATTTAAGTTTGAAATGTCATAAAATATTTGTCAATTGTATATTTGAATTTTTATGGTCTAGTGTAAGACAAGGCGACATCGCCTTAACTGCGCCATTAATGAAGTTTTATTATTGTTAGTATTATTTTTAATTTTTATTACGTAACAAAGTAGCTGAACAGATTTTCATTGGCATTGCTGAGATCATCAATGGCTCTAAATGCGTCATAGTTGAGCACTGTGTGTCCATTCTGTACTATACACACTCGTCATATAATGTAGCATTAACCACTGTATTTACTACAACCCGAAGATCCACTAGAACTTTCTGAACGTTAAGTGCATTAAAAACACCGATTGTTTTCACTTTTTTTCGATGCTAAAACATTTAATATGAAGAGGTGAAAAAATGTAGTATTGAAGAGAAATGAAATGACATGACCTTTCAAATAAAAAATTTTAAAATTAAAATTAGTATCGGGAAGCAGGCGTTTCTCGAAGCTGCTATTGTTTCGCTGTAATGGTTAACTCTGTTATGTATGTGTCACTATTGTTGTTAGCTGCCTTTATTCTATACTGACGTCGTGCGGGTTTGATTGGCATCAGAACTATTGCTATTTTCAGAACACTGGGCTTCTGGTTACCCATAAAGCGCCCCCCCCTCCCCATTCAATCTAAACCCGCCGGTCCCCTTCACAATCCTTTTGTCCCGGCTGCTCACTTCCAGGAATTGCGTCATAGGGAAGGAAAGTAGTCCCATTGTTTTTTTTTTACTATAGATCACAGAGATAAAACACGGAATAAAACAAGATTTGTTTTGGGCGCAGTCAAACGGTTAAGTAGGGGCATCGAAATGTTTGGAGCTGAAACCATATGAGACAGGCTGGCTTAAAGAGCACTGTCTACAGCAATTTTCATAGTCATATTTTTATTTTTATACCAAATATTTTTTCTTCTTATTTTAAACACAAATTGTGATTATATTTGGCTCTTATGAATTTTTTTTATCTCTCATAGTTTTTGCGTAATGTCTCATAAACGTAAAAATTTGCACATTACGGTTTTCTGTACGCCACTAAAACCAACCGACATACCAAAAACTGGAAAAAATTACAGTGAATAAACGGTGTTGTAGGTTACGTCTCCTATATAAAAACAAAAAGTAAACAAATATTTTTTGTATTGAAAAAAGTTTTTAAACTTTTTACTTTTTAATTTCAAATTTCAGCAATTTTTTTTCAATACAAAAAAATTAGTTTTCGGTTTTTATATAGGAGAGTTTTTTTCTGATAGCCTACACAGTGATACAACAGAGAACAAAAATCGGCTTCTTTGAACCCGAGGCCCATCAGTCACGACTAGAATGATCGTGTGTGAAGTAACGTTTTCAGCTTCGTGAAGCGTAAATGGCATACGGCAGTAATAATATATTAAGTTCCATGTGTAACTTATATTTTAAGGTTTTCTGTTTAAATTGTTTTCGTTTTAAGATGAGTTCTCGACTGGCGCATGGACGTCGTTGCAGCGTGTCACGCGTATTATTTTTACGTGAAACCGCTTAACTTATTCATATTATGTTACTCTACAAAGAGAACACACGCATTAAACTATGCTTCTATGTATTAAAAAATTCAGCACGCTTGTTAGAAACGTAGTTTTCGGGCCTCTAAAAATGGCATTTTACACTGCTGTAACTCCGAAAATATTACCTGCATTCGTAAAGTGCAAAGCGAGAGGCACACGTTGGTCTTTACTTCATACTATTGAAAATTAAAATGTTATGGTCACCGCTTAAAGTCCCGTAGGAAAATGACTACAAGGAAAACCTTGCACGCCAGTTTGGCGCGCTGCGAGTACAGGCGATATGCTTCTCGTCAAGTTGTTCCCGCTCGTTAAGGGCGCGGTTCAACTCAGTTTTCAACGTCATTTTTATTTTTATATTAGTACCAGATATTTTTTTTTTACTTTAGACATAAATTGCGACTAAATCTTCATCTGTGAAAATTGTTGTATCTCTCGCAGTTTTCGCGTAATGAGTCGTAAACGTCAAAATTTGCACTTTACGGTTTTAAGTACGCCACTAAAACCAACTGACATACCAAACCGAAAAAATTCACAGTGTATTACAATGTTGTAGGCTATGATTTGACATATATAAAAACAAAATATACATTGTTGTATTTTTAAAACATTTTAAAATTTTTTAATTTTGAATTCAAAATTCAGCATTTTTTATTAAATGCAAAAATATTTTATTTTTCAACAAAGTTATTGTAAAAATGCTTGAAAGTTGTTGACATCATATTATGAACATTGTTGCCAACATTCTGTTAGTAACTTTGTTAATATTTATAAAGAATGTTAACGTTTGTTACTAACATTTTGTTGAAAACATTTGCTAGCAACAAAAGTTATGAGTTTTAGAAACATGTTACTGGTAATAACTTTGTCTAAACACTGTCGATAACGTTATTTTCCCGACTCATTATAAGGCTGTCTAGATCAAAGGTTGCTGGTAACAAATGTTACTAGCAATGATATCAGCAATGTTGTTGGCTTTTTTGTCATCAACACTGTTATTAACTTCGTTATTCTTGCAACTTTGTTAGTAACGTTGGTGTTTTCATCAATGTTAATAACACATTTGCTACCAACATTGCTGTTAAATAGTGTACTATAGCTTAGAATTTGTTTATAACTTTTTATAACTAACATCTTGTTATTAATATTGTTGCTGTTTTTTTTTCGATGCAAACTGGGTTTAAGGTACTACACGCCTGAACTTGCTGTTTGGCAAGGAATCGATTCGAAAAGGCAAGCAAGGGAATTAAGACATGCAGAATGGTATGTGTGTTTGTATTTGCCTCTAATAGCTGGATTCCCTTTGAACACCTGCTCGCTGTTCATCACCCGAGACTATCAGTTGGATTACATGGAACGAAGCGGAACGTTACCGGGCGAAGTCAGCTGCTTTTGTCTGCTTGCAACTATTTTTTGATCTCGCACCTCGCTGGCGCTAAGGTCGGCTTTTCTTCACTTATCAATTGCCTCATAACATCTATGTACTGGATGCTCAACTGACCCGCAGTCTTCCCGTCGGCCCAGGGCAGCATAAGTCTGAGGCCTTCATCATTTTTATATTCAATGATAATGTGTGCTTGTAGGACCTCATACTTTCCTGACATGTTAGCTGCTTTTGCATTGTCATAGCTCTAACCTTGGCAATCCTCAATATCAAGGTCGTTGTCTTTACATACAATTTACACTCAATATATATATTCCACGGCTACCATCGTGATTTAATGGGTGCTGTATAAAATCGCATTCATTAAAAAAATTCAAAAAGTGAGGCCCCCTTAGAATAAGGGGCCCGGGGCAAATGCCCCTTCCCCCCTCTAACTGCGTCCCTGCGTCAGTGACTCACTTCAAACATGACTCTAAGCAGTGACCTTAAAAATGTATACATATGAATTTATTTTAATTTGTATTTGTTCAAATAGTTTCCGAAATAATATTTGTAACTAGAAATTCAAATCTGAGGAAGTGTTTCAACACTTAATTGAACGAGTAAAGACAATATTGTTTTTGAAATACGGAGACAAATTAGCAAATTATATATTTTTTAAAAATAATATCACGACAAAAATGTACGAGCCTATACATGTTTAATGTTGTCACCGTGCTGCTAGAACTTCGTAAGTTTGAAAGGATGACTAGTGGCTTTCCTTAGCATAATATGCAAGTGTCATCTACGAACTTTTTATGCCACTCATAAATCTGTTATGGCGAGTTCATTCTTTTTTGAACTGATGGCATAATTCTCGTTGAATTTGAACAAAGGAGCTTCTCCTCGCAAACTGAAGTACACAGTCCTCCTCCTGTAGCGTTGCAAAATTTCTTGTTAAAAGTGGCGTTGTTAAGTCTTAAAAAATTTATAGGTGAGCTTATTGAAACTTGAAATGCGCAGTGATGTGTAATATGTTTTGTTTTTCCTATCTTTCACAGTTTTCCATAAAATCATTATATACAAATTTATATTATGTACGTGTGCATTAATATCCCGATATTAAAATGTACAGGATGTATCTAAATTCGGCAAACTATGGCATATGAAACGTTATGAAAAATGAAGTAGAAAACATGTAGGCCTAGAACACGCATCGCAAAAATGAAATATAATGGGAGCAATAATCCTTTGAAAGTTGAAGTTTGAAACAGTGTTTTCTGAAAAAATCGGAAACGATGTGAGATTAAAGGGCAAAACCCAGAACATAATTTTATGTCATCGTGATCTGTGATTCCACAGCCAATGCGTGTTCAAGCCTTCCGCTATTATGAAAATCACGGGGTGACTACCCTTGTGTGTCGTAAAACCTTGGTGCTGTCTGGATATGAAGGCATTTGAAGACGAATGATTGACGAGCATGCCATGCATTGTAAAAAAAGGTCCTCTTGTTCCAAGTGCGTACGACACACAGTTTCTGTTAAAAACGAACATCAAGTACTTATGCTAGGTGCGGTGGCACAGTGCATTCTGGCATTGGTCTGCCATGTTGACATCAAAAATTGACACAAAATCTACGAAAATTTGGCAAACAATTAGTACAGCGTTTTGGATCATGTCATTTTTGACCCAAATTTGCGGAGACTTGTCATCCTGGGGTAGCATTTTCGTGAATTTATAAACACGAGGAAATGAGTCAGTATTTTATCATTTTACAGACGAAAACCCTCTTCTAAACAGTAAGGCCACCATAGTTTTTGAGAGTAGTAATACAATATTGTGGATTTCCGAAATAATACTGTTGTGTGTTAAAAACCTGACAGATAGCCAACTCACAACTCCCAAGAACTGATAGTTGCCGCTGTTAAAAGGACAAAGTTGCAGAGAGAGATATGTATTATTAAACAATGCATTTGAGAAATGTCAATACTATGTATTTGTCTGTGTACTATTCCCATCACTAGAAACTCGACAGAGCAAAGATGTATGTATACACAGAGAACATTGAAACATTATGATGAATTTGTTAACAAATACGACATTGCAGTGGTTTGACTGTAGTTTATTGAAACTCTATTATCAATAGAATGTCAGATAAGTTAATGTGGTAAATGTGTTTACATAATGGACCGCAAAGCTGTGGTATAATAAGTCTTGCATGAGGTGCTTGAACTGTCGGCCTCCAACCTCGCTGCAGAGTGTGCTTCGACTACGCCACGATTGTCGAACATGGTCAAACACGCTGGGCGTGGTTCTTATGACTTCGGCAGCATGTATTTTGGCGACGAGATCCTCCACAGATACTTCTGGAGTCTCATACACCAAGCTCTTCATAGCCCCCCACAAGTAAGTAAATTGGTGTAAGATCTGGGAACCTAGCAGGCCATGGTGTCGGCCCACCACGGCCTACCCATTTATTTAGAAATGTGTCATCAAGGTACTCTCGAACACGTGAACCTAAGTGCGAGGACGTACCGTCATGCTGCAGCCACTAAGTGGAACGTCTTGCAGCAACTCTGGAAGAACAGGTTCCAAAAACACCAGGTAACTATCATCGTGTAAGCGAGCGGGCAACATTACAGATCAATTAAATTGTCACCTACAATACCACACCATACGTTAACACGAAATTGCACTTGGTGATTGGACACGATGGCCCAAATATGACTGTTCCGAAAAGTCAACACAAAATCTATTGTGAATTGCGCCTCGTCGGTAAATGATACAATGCGTGGGAAAAAGACTGTTCTGCACATCGTTGTAAACACCACTGCACGAACTGTAAACGTTGTGGATAGTCTTCTGCCTTCAAATGGTGCACTTTCTGTCGCCGATACGGATGAGGCAGCTGTTCATGTACAACTCTCCACGCATTCATGTGTCCAATGCGGACTGCATGCGTCACTTGACGGGTGATAGTAGATGGCACCTCACGAAACCTCCGCAGCACCTCCTGCTCAAAGTTAGGTGTTCGTACCGACCTAGAACGGCCAGCATTCGGTCTGTACACCTGGTACAGTTATGTCCCTATGTACAAAACTCGATGTGATGTAACATTAATAAAGACTGTGCTACTTGTTTACTCATCTTAAATGTCTTCGCGAAGCCTCCTATCAATGGTTGTAAACATTGAATGATGAGGTATACATTTGTTCCTATACTTCCCTAGTAGCATATAAAATAATTTATCAGTTGGCCATCTGTTGGCAGAAGCGGCCAACGTTTGCTAGTATGATGGTCTACTTTTGCTGGAATGGTTGTTAATCAGGCCATATCAGTAAATATTGTTGCAAGCTCTGTTTCTGAGGGCTAGGTGACCGGCAGCTGTTTTGTAACAATTTGTGGACTAGCCCATGACTAACAAGCTGGGCGACTACGTGATGGAAGGTACGCCGAAACTACGTCATAGAGACATGTTCCAACCGCGCTTTTACCCTACGAGGCTGGCCTACGAGACTCATGTCACATTCGTAGCATGATGTAATGTCTATGTTTAGACCCCTGTTATGCGATGAATCCCCAGAGTTTGGCCAGAGTATAAAAGCACCGAATCAACAGCTCTGAGAGTTCGCTATTGGTCGTACTAGAGGAAGGTGCTATACTTGTGGAGAGAGACTGGTGAAGACATCTTGGTGACGTCAGAGTCTGCTGTGAGGCTGCAGGCACACACCTTCGGAGCAGTATTGGGCGAAAAAAGAGGACTGCTGCTGCGGATCGACGGATAACAAGAAAGTGCGCGATGGGAGTCGAACCGAAGACCGCAAGAGTGAAGACAGGGGTGCACTCGGGGTGCTGCGCAGCACATGGTGAGCCATCACTGCTTCGGACTGATGAGGTTGTACATTGTCCCCATTTGAGAGACTGTTGATTGGATATATGTATGACTGAACTTTTATTGTGATTGGTAGTATTTGATTAATGGTAAATATTCTTGTGCTTTAATTTTCAAAGTTAATTAATGTTTCTGTGGCACAGTAGTAACTGTGTGGATAATTAAAGGTGTTGTGAAAGTTGTAGTTGATTGCTGTTTTGTGTATTTTTGTAAGTTTTGTGCGGTAGTATATCAGTAACTTAATTCAACTCTTTTATTTGTAGTAATTAAGACCGCTATCCCAAAGAGCTCGGAGATCTGCCCACATGTAAACGTCTTTGCTAAAACTTGTAACAATATGTTTGTAGTTATGCTGAAATAATTTTAATGTGAGCAACTTAGTTTAAAAAGACTGACATATTTCAGTATACGGTCCACAAACAGATGAGCAAATTAACCCAATCATCTGAGTATAATAAGAATGCTTGTGGTACACTCGTGGTTAATGTGTGGGTGATGTCATTATGCATAATGTATGCCACATGTGGCCGCGGGTGCATTCCGAATGTTTTCTGCCTGTGGGCTGCTTATCACGATCAGATTTGCACAAGTGGGCCAGTCGATGTTTGTTATTTGGGTTGTCTCTGTACAGGCTTTTGCAGCTCTACTGTTACAATGTGCAGCTCCATACACTAGGTGAATGTCAGCCATATCAGACCATATAAAACATACATTTCGTTACACAACTACACGTGCGTCCTCACTCCGTTTGACGCTACAAAGATACTGTCTGCATGTTCCGCTAATAAATGACTGAACATATCACAAAGAACATTAGGACAAAGACTCCCCACATAACGATGGTGTGTGCTGTGTGGTGGCCTACGTGGTAAGCTGCTATGATAGACAATTTATCCGTCGTCCTTCTTTTTTCTTACCATAATTCACCTCA
The DNA here is from genome assembly GCA_003012365.1 of Medauroidea extradentata. Taxonomy (NCBI): domain Eukaryota; kingdom Metazoa; phylum Arthropoda; class Insecta; order Phasmatodea; family Phasmatidae; genus Medauroidea; species Medauroidea extradentata. Next base: position 23,793 of record PNEQ01075300.1, read on the forward strand.
CTGTGTAGATAGTAGATGTGGACAGCTTCATAACGAGGAGGTTTTGAGAGACGTGTAGAGGTGACATGAGGTGGAAATGGAGCAGAGTCTGTAATGAATGCTGGGGGAAACAAACGGAAAATACCCGAGAAAACTAGCTGACCAGCGGCACCGTCCCGGCACCATTCCTACGTGAATTAATCTGTACGTATTTGCGAGCCGGGAATCGTACGTGGAACACATTGGTGGGAAACGAACACTTTAGCCGCTCGACCGCTGAAATCCCTATGTTGTGACACTTACGTGTAACAAACGGTGTTTAACTGCATCTTCTTCATACGAAATTGCAATACTAGCAATCATTTAACATAGTCTATTTTTAATGTTCACCTCATCCATGCTCACAACACAACTAGAGTTTTACACAGAAGGGAAATTAGTACACTTCATAAACCAGAATACGTGTGCACATTCGAGTTTCTAGCGATGATAATTGTTAACATACAGATACGTAGTAGATGCATATTTACTATGTATTTATAGCAACGTTTAACAATATGATAGTTTACATGTCGTACAAGAAACCCATGCTATAAAGTGTTTGTATTCACAGAGGTATTTTTAATTTTTTCAGTATTACTAACAAATTTATAAAAATCAAATTGAATAGTTTGTGTACCTACCTACCAATTTGTTCAATAAAAAATTAATCACCTTGTTTAATATACGGATACATGCATACGAGACTCTAGGTAATTCTCGCTAAACACTAATAGATAAACATAAATTTATTAATCTTAAAACATTGAAATTTAATTTTACTTGTTCGCTGTCAGTATTTATGAATGACGACTCAGGTATGATAAAAGCAATGTACGTAAAAAAAACGGCAAGGGTCACAGTCATGTTTGATCGGCATTAATCGAATTCCATGACGTTTGGTCAAACCCAATTTATCGTTTGTCTGAAGTGCCACAAGCTAAATAGTGATACAAACACGAAATGATGTGGCAGTTCATTTCATACTCTCGATCTTGGCCGCATATTGGCTGCCCGAGGTTGTTGATACCAGCCCCGTCAGCGAAGCCATTTTGCTTAAGTGTGTGACTGAGTTTGCAGTCCTACCAGCTATTTCGCTTCTGTTTTCCTAAACATTCTGTGACATTTCTGCGGGACGTCGGTAGGGTTTTATGGAATTACAAAATTTTTTATACTTCAACCTATTCTGAAAAACTAGTCGTGAAAGGCCGTCAAAGCAGCTCAACTTCTTATTTATTCCAATATTAATGTTTCTGGAAAAAGTATTTCGGATTTTTTCTATTTGTTACAATGCTAACAATAAAGCAGCATATACGCTTTTAGGGTAGAGTGTAAAGCCTGATAAGTAGGCAAACTGCACAACACCTGTATGGCGTGTGAACGAAGAATTATCCGTCTGTCGGCATTTGGTAATGAGAACAAGTATATCAATATTATTCATACAGATGTGTTAATCTGATGGTTGTTAGATTCTATTTATGTGCAATTTTTTTTATAAGTAACCAGGTTTTGTTTTTTGCGCAGGGTCGACAAATTGAGTTAATGAATACAAAAACGAGTATAATGTCTACATTTTTCGTTATTAATATTAGCCTGTAGGTCTTCGTGCTGTTTATAATACAGTACTTTTTATGAAATCACTGCCGAACGATGCCGTTGGTCGGCGGATTTTCTCCTCTCGTTTCCTCTGCCCCTTTATTCCGGCATTAAGACCGGTAAGACCTCGATGTTAAGCGCTGATCAAAATCTCCAGTTCACTTTATGAAATTACAAACATCCATGTGTTCGTATGTTCTGGTAGGTATTTAGCGTTTCACTTCACAAAAATCCAACGATATAAATTATTATTATTATTAAAAAAAAAAAAAAAGTAAATCTAAACATTTGGACATTCCGGTGTTTTCGAGTTTGTATGTTTGGAATGGAATATTGTTAGAGGGCCTATTATTAATTTATATCATGACTAGCTGGCCGGCTGCGGCTTTGCCTGCGTGAAATTATGTAATGTAAACAGTAACTCTGGATAAAAGATGTGATGAAGGCATTTAACAGCTAGCGTACTCAATAACAGAGAACTATAAATTGTCTTAGCTGAATGTAAAGAGCGCGCGCAATATGCTCGTGTGATGTCATAGTAATTCTCATCGCAAAGTCTTTGCACGGGATACGAACCCGTAACCCCACCCCTCCCACACCACAAACTTTATACAATACATGAGTGAATGCTTAAAGGCAAGCCGTGATAATTCTTTCGTATGTACAGGCTACAGTCCAAAGAGGTTTTATTTATAAGTAGGTTGGCAAAAATGAACAACTGTTGAATTATTTCTCCGTGATCATTCTCTTTTTTTCGGGAGACTGTAACATTTTACTGCTTCTCACGTCCTTAATTTTAGAATTTCATAAAATCCTGAATTTGTTTTTTAGATATTTACATAAGTTTCAATCTTATCAAAAAATCATCACGATATTTCAACTGGTATAAGCGGTACAGATGATTACTTGAAAACACATTATATATTTTTTTAACAACTTTCAAGGACGAATTTAAAAAAATCCTGAAATTTTATTATTTTTTTTTTGTATTTACGTAAGATTTATTTTAAAGTAAAGTCCATTTCCATATTTCCACTGGTTTAGGAGGTAAGTGGGATTTATTACAAACACGTTTTATTTTTTTAAGACCTTTCGAGGACGAATTTCTAAAAATTCTAAAAATACTTTATAGATATTTATTTAAGCATCATTTTAAAGAAAAAATCACCGCACTATCTGAAATGGTTTAGGAGAAATCACGGATTAATGTATGACACATTTTACGGCTTTTCACCCCCTTAAATTTTGAATTTCGCAAAATCGAAAAATTCGTAAATATGCATTTCTATGGGCAATATTATGAAGTTAAAAAAATGATAGCTTTCCCGGTTAATGAGATATCAGGGATTCTTTGAAAACACGTGTCACCCCTTTTCACCTCCTTAATTATCGAATTTCGAAATATTCATTCTTAGTGGGTGCCTACGGGCCAAGGGGAAGCTTCCCTCAAAATTTCATGGTTCTAGGTCCAGCGGTTTGGGCTTTGCGTTGAGTGAGTGAGTGAGTGTGTCAGTCAGGACACTTCATTTTATATGTTAAGATAAACATTGACTACGCTATCAAAAACATACGTTATTTATTTTCGTTTGAAAATTTTCATGTTTTAAGTAAGTGTGTTATTTGAGGTTATTTCTGGTAATTGTAATTTAAGTTTCTTTTTGTGGCTTGTTGACTTTGTTAGTTGAATGTGCTCGAAGCTACGCTCATCAAAACTTTTTTTCGTAAGTGCCAAGTATCGACAAGTAGCTTCCTTCCTGGAAGGAAGGGCGGAACGGAAGGTTTGGGGGAAACAATGGTGACAAGGCTGCTTAAAAAGTTTTGATGCGAACAGTGATGTTCTGTTGATGCGTTGCTGAGCGCTGTAGTTGTATGAACTGTGCGTGTGGATAAATTTAATTTTATTTGCAAGTGATTTCCATGATAACTGTTCCATGAATAATGCTGTGGAAGTAGGTACCTGAGTAAAGCTCTAAACAAATTCCGATTTAAGCCATTGTCCCATTTTTAATTAATGAACTACCTTCAGCTACCTTCATATCCCCAAAACAAACATGGCCTCCAAAAACAACCATACCAACCCAAGCAATAACGTAACCAACGAAGTACAGAGTAAGTTTTTTTTATCCGACCGGCCTGTTTAATTTTTACTGGTATTTTAAAACCAGGCAAAAGTAGTAATATTATCGTTCATACTGTGCGAATGTGTACTCACTGCATAACATTTTTAATTTATTGTACTCAGGCCCCAGGTTTAGGGTCTTGGCGCCCCCCTCCTTTTTCCCGAACGAAAGTCATGCAAATGTGCACTATTTATATTAATAATGTAGGTGCATGAAATACATAAAATTACAAAAGGCCGTAATTTATCAAGTAAATATTTTTATTTAAAGTAAAAAAAGTTCTTGCGAGTTGCGCCCCTTCCAGATTGCGGCCCTGGGCAATTGCCTATTCTGCCCAGTTGTAATACGGGGCCTGATTAAACATGTTTTCAAACTTAATATAAATATGACCTCAACGTACTGCATGGGTTGCAGTATTCTTGCGAGAGAAATGCTTATTCTAAGCCGTAGCAGAAGTCGATATCTTGTACATGTGAACCCCGGGTGGAACATTGATGCGAGTGTAGTTTCGTTTACAACTATTGACAACATTCTCATTGACGTGATTACTTCGACCATGCGTCATCCAAGTGAAACCTCATAAAGGTCTGCTTGCAACGTAAGTCTCTAATATGCAACCATAACAGTAAACTGTACATTTGTCATAACGTCAAAACTTGGAATTATTTTTAGCAATTTGAGACCAACTTAGCTGGAAGATTTGCACACTAGTTTATACATGAATGACGAATCCAGAGGAAGAGAATGAAAGACGGGCGGAGGGTCATGGAGGACGTGAATCACCTCCCCCCCCCCCCCCCAAACGTATGAAACTGTTGTTTGAATGTTTTATAATTGAACTAAAATATAATATTTTATAATCTTGATTTTATTTTTTTGGTTATCTGCTTAAATTATGTAAATGCAACGTAATGCTCCCTCTCATACTGTAAGTAATGAACCCAGGACCCACACAACGGTAAAATTGTAACATGGTGACCATACCATTTTGTATTTTTTATTTGTACCAGATATTTTTGTTCTTGTTTTAGACACAAAATGTGACTAAATTTGGCTCATATAAAATTTTTTTATCTTTCATAGTTTTCGCGTAATGGCTTGTTAAAGTCATATTTTGCATGTTTCCGTTTTAATGACTACACTTAAACCAACTGATATACCAAACTAAAAAAAAAAAAAATCACAGCGGATTAAGGCAATGCAGGCTACAATGCCATGCTCATAAAAATAAATACTAGAAATTATTTGTATTATTAAAAAATTCTAAAACTGGAAATAAAAAAATTTAAAAAATTCAATAATTTTTTTCAATACAAATAAATTATATTCTTTATTTTTATGAGCATGACATTGTAGCCTGCAATGTCTTCATCCACTGTAATTTTTTTTAGTTTGGTATATAAGTTGGTTTTAGTGTAGTCGTTACAATGGAAACATGCAAAATATGACTTTAAGAAGCCATTACGCGAAAACTATGAGAGATAAAAAAAATTCATAAGAGCCAAATTTAGTCACATTTTGTGTCTAAAATAAGAAAAAAATATCTGGTACAAATAAAAAATAAAACAACGGTGATGAAAATTGTGGTTAACCGCGCCCTTGAGTGTCTGTGCCACCTGCCACACGTTTCAGGTGCGTTTCAGTGTGTTCGTAAACGCGTTTTTTTTACGAAACTATTCCACATATGCCTATTGTGCTAATGTACGAAAAGAAAACATATTCGACAAGGACGGATTGTCATTATTTAGACACAATGCTCATAAAAATACCCTGCTTCTAAGCCCTCCAAAATAACTAAAAATGGCCTTTCCCGACTGCCGTACTTCAAAAATGTACGAACGGGACGTATGCAAAACTCAGGAACGTCCACTGAACTTTGTTACAGACTTTCCTCCAATAAAATTATATGGTCAGCGCTTAGTCGCGTAGTAAAAATGGATCGGTAAGAATCTTGCACGCTATTTGAGTGCTTGGCTCGTTGAGGCGATGCGGCATTTGATGTTCTCTACAACGTCGCCCTTAGGTCTCCGTCACGTCTGAGCCCTTAAAAGTGCAGAGTACGCAATTCAGTGCTGCAAACATAGTTTTAAAATTGTAGGTTCCTCGAAGCCAAATTGCATTAAAAAAAGCAAACCTAGACAATAGTTTTCGCCGTCTGTCTGAGCGTACTGCTTAAGAGGAGTCTTCGCCGGTGTCGAATTTCTACCTTTGACGCGTGGGAACAGCATAACAATAAGAGCCAGTGTCCCACGCTAGACGAGAAGCATATCGCCTCTATTCGCAGCGCGCCAAATTGGTGTGCAAGGTTTTCCTTGTAGTCTTTTTCCTACGGGACTTTAAACGGTGACCACAACATTTTATTTTTGATTAGTACGAAGTAAAAAAGACTAACGCATAACTCGTTTTGCACTTTACGAATTCAGGTAATATTTTAGGAGTAAAAAAAAAAAACGTTTATAACCATTTTAAGAGGCCCGAAAATAATGTTTCTAACAAGCGTGCTAATTTTTCGAAAACGTAGAATCAGTTACAAGTGTGTGTTTTTGCTTTAGATAAACATAATATGAATAAGTTAAGCGGTTTCGCATAAAAATAATACGAGTGACACGCTGCTACGCCGTCCATGAGCCAGTCGAGGACTCCTCTTAAGAGGGCAGAGTAGCCTACACACTGCTACAAACATCAATTTAAAACTGTAAGTTTCACGAAACCAAATTGCATAAAAAAAACCTAGACAATAGTTTTCGCGAACTCTCTAGGCACAAATGTTTCTAGGTCTCTGATGCCAATTTTTTTTAATTGCGGCGGAATTGGCTGAAAATAGAACATTAGCATGCGTGCTCACACTATCCCGACCACCTATAATCGCCGTCTGTTGACGCTATGGGTTGATAATATTCGCCGAGCAGTGTGGCCCAGGGAATGTTTTGCGAACGGGTTGCGGCATATCCAGGCGGTGGCAGGCAGGAGTGTTCGCCAGCCGACAGCCGAGCAGTATCTTCTTTCCCATTTCCTGCAAGAGCGCGCGACCTCATTTATCTCCGCACGTCTCGCACACCCGCGCCTTTTTCTCCTCTCCCCCCTCCCCCAACCCCTTCCTAACCCTTACGGCGTGGTTTGCGTGCGTGACGTGGTTCAATGCCGGCACTCTGCGATATCTCGATATGCATACCCCTCTGGGACTCGGTATTTTTTGAAATATTGCTGTTGTTGTGTGGTGCAGAAAAGTCCAGGCTCTCTTGCGGAGATACTGACGGCATTCCGAACCTGGAGATATTTCTGTTGACGGAAACAGCGTTTTAACGCCAAATTAATACATATATCAAAAAGTCATTCTTACATTTCTAACACTTACTTATCGTTTATATCTGAATTTTTCTGTTGCAATACACCAAACAGATTTAAAAATTTTTGCCCCTGAAATATTACTTATTTTTTTGTCAAAATAAGCCAAAATGAAGCAAAATATTTTTTTGCAAGTAAATGGTACAATATTTTAAAAACTAATGTTGCAAAATTGTGTATCGTATGATTGTACACAGTCCCAAATTTTTTCAAACCATTTGGTTAAAAAATGTTTGAGTTATTTGTTTGAAATAAATGATAGACCATGTTTTCCTATTTACGCTGTTTTTGCGACTTGAGATGTTTAAATCCAGAAAGGGAGCACCGCAGAACCGCTCC
>PNEQ01075300.1:39576-79489 GCA_003012365.1 Medauroidea extradentata
CGACAGCTGCATTGCGGAGCGCGCGCACGCTGCTGCCTGCGTGCACTTTGGGCCCTCTACCCCCCCCCCCCCCCGGCTACTCTACCTTCTCGGACATTATTCGATTATGACGCGCCGCTCGGTCTGCAGTCCCTATCACTTCGGCCCAGTGTTGCCACATACAGCAAGTTAGGTTTAACTGTGTATTATTTATGGTGTTTCCTCGTAATGAATTGAACTAGTTTTCGCCCGCGACTTATTTGGCGTGGATGCCAATTTTTGAAAAATTTAAATTACGTAAAATGACGTTAAGAGTGTCATTAATTGTCGTTCTAGAAACATTTTGGAGAGTTAAACTACTTTGACTAGATTTTTGGATAGCCCGTTATGCCCCCACCCCCTCTCCACCCATATATAATTTTTATTGGAAACCTTCGTGCGCACGCATAACTCAACAGTTTCATCGGAATAAGACGAATGGCATATATGTTACACACAGACAAACAATTTAAATATATACACTGTATATTTGGCAGAACCAACCCAGTATCCGATACATAAACGTCTTAGTTATTATATGACAAACATTCACCTCTGGAGTGTTTATTTTGACTTGTTGTAGGACGACGATGTTTTTCCAGAAAGAAAATTACGTACCTAAATGTACGCAAATCTATAAGCCTGTGTCATTCAGTCACTGTAAATTATGACATCGCACCTGAGAGGATACAGCCTACAACGTTATACAGGTTATCCCACAAGCCCGGTCTCATAGGACAAGTCGCATTCCGCATGTGCAAAGCTAATCGTCGCCACAAATTAAATTATTTTCTGTCGTAATGGCACATGGATGTGAACACACTGTGTCACCACTATATACACTATACACGTTCCATGTTTAACCCATTTATATTTCCCTTTTGAGACCGGACTTACGGGACATTCTGTATAGTGCCAATGTACTATATAAACGTGGACTAAACTACATAAATTAACTTTATCATTATAATAGAGGAGAATAATAAATGTGTTCTGTTGAAATTTTAGTGTTTGATTTTATGGTCTGTACGCACATTTTTTTGGTTTTATACATACCACGTCTAGGGCGGGGGAGGGGGCAAAAGGGGTATTTGCCCCGGGCTTCACATTCATAAAAAAAAATAGGAATTATTAATAATTAAAATGAACTGGCGTTTTATTATGTGTGGCACAACAACACGAAGTATTAATTTAGCTCTGTAAGAACTGGATTTTAGTAACTTACATTATTTTTGCTTTGCTCGCATATATATTTGTAATATTTGCCTGTGTGAACTAACTGAATGCATTTTATTGTGGTACTTGTAATGTTTATATTAGTGACCACATGCCAGTGCAAAGACAAATATACCATACCTTAAAAATTATCACTGCATTAAAAAAAAACCTGGGGGGGGGGGGGGTTGGCGGTTCCTCTTATTTATGTTGCCCCGGGTCTGTGGTTATGAACTAAAGCGGCATAACGTGTTTGTCTTAAGAAATAATTAAGTAGTTATTTTTGACAAGTGTCCAGTGAACCCCCGCGGTATTACCTACGTAACTGTATAAAAATTCGGAATGTGTGTCTATCGAAACCTGTTAGTAGAAACGTTAGTGAACTACGACTAGCATCACGCTTGTGTGATCGATGCGGTGGTTTGATTCATGCAGTTGTTACGAGGGTGCAGCATCTTAGTACTTCGTTCTTACAATGTGCCAACCTTGCCGTGCATCAGATCCCCTTAGCTGATGTTTGTATAAGGTGTGAGGGCTGTGGCCTCTCAACTGCTCCGTACATGCATGCACGGCTTACACACTGTTTATACCAGAACACCGGGGATACTTGACTGTAGTTAAGCTGAAACGAACCAACCCACGAAGTATTTTATTTTGAGATACTTAAACCAAGCAGAAGACTGTTCACGATAAAGCGAGCACTGGTTAAATTGTTCTTTCTGCCGTTTTACAATAATCTTTAGTTTTTTTAACCTGAGAACTTCCCTGAAACAATAAACCAGTATAAACGTTTCACTTCTCTCAAAACTTAGCATACTTGGCCCCAATAAAATACAGTTTTTGGATATTAAATGTGTTGGGGAGTTCTCAGTTCAAAGTGAACGGTTTATAGAAGTATATCCTAGAAAAATAATAAATAAATCCTGGTATTTGAAGAAAAATATATGAACCCAGAAAAAGTGGTTTCTATAAGGTTTAGATACACATAGTAGATTTAGACGTTGAATATCTAAGTTTGTGGCGTGTGGGTTGGTTCCTTTTTGCATAGCTAAGTCCAGTTACTATTTACAAAGTTGGCGTATTAAGTGGCCTCCCTAGATAGGCTGCGTTTGTGTGTGTGAGGCAGGAGCGGTAAGGTTGACGTTGGCCAACGTGTGTAATATATTATCGCCTCTCCGCGCAAGCTACTCAGCTGGTGTGCAGTGCTTCACTATTATCCTTTTTCTATGCGACTTTAAGGGGTGGCCACATTCTTTTATTTGTGGACAGAATAGTTTAAAGTCGAACGCTTGTTTCTATAGTTGTGTTTTTCGAATACGGTTATTTACGGCACCCATTTTTGGCAATTTTGAAGGTCCCGAAAATGATGATTCTAATAAACGTGCCGGATTTTTTAAACTATGGCGACATAGTTTGAAGTGTGTGTTCTTTTCGTAGATATACAAATATAATGCTTGCTAAATAGTTTCTTCAAAAACGTAATAGCCGTAACTCGCTGCCACGTAGGCATCGGGATTTCGAGTAGTGCCTGTGTACTGTAAAATAGTTAACAGGATAGTATTACTCCTACTGTATTCACTTCACGGGCAAACCGGGGGAGGAAGAGGGGAAATTGTACTTAGTTTTTATAAACTTATGCCACGTACTCTCTCTCTTCTCCAGAATGCACCTACTCGGAAATGATTCCTTGCAAAGTTTCAAGGGCGAACAGCACGCGAATTTTAAGGCCATGCTCTTAAGTTTGAACTGTTCTTGCGATAATTATTTTTAATCTTAAAGAGTGCGTGGTAGATAAATAAACGCTGAAAACATCAATTGATTTTTACCCTTTTTTAGAAGCAAATATGGATAAAATACTCAATGACAATCTTAGATAATGGTATTTGCGAACTTTATGAGTAAATATTTATCCAAAATTACTAATTCGTTACGCGTGATCTCTTGCGCCGCAGTTAAATGCACGAGGTTCGGGCGTCAGAGATTGTGCCTCAAAAGTTGGTAACGCTGGAAACAATTTTGTTTAAAACGTTGGCTAAAACTATTGTCTAGGATTGCTATTGTTTAATTTTCGTGAATTGGATTCAAGAAACCTACACTTATAGATTAATGTTTTTAGCGTTGAATTACGTACCACGCCCTCTTAGAAAAGAGCAAATATAAAAAATCAATCTGGCAGTATTAGCAATTTTTTTCAAAGCAAGAAATTATACGGTTTCGAATAAAAAGTCAATTAACAAGAATTTCGTTAATTACATAATTAGCTACAACCATAGTATTTACTGCCTTGGAATAATAAGCCAACATGGAGAAAACGATTTTAAACAAAACTGCTTGACAGATTTATAATATATGCTCTCTTTTAGTTGTAAAAATTAATATATCTAAAAAGTAGACTCTTAGAGTCGCGGAGAGGACGAGATAGTACAGGCGAGTGGAAACAGGCGTATTGCGGGCTGCAGGTGTCGTAGGCGCTTGTTCGAGTTTCAGTAAAATATGGCTCACCTTCACATGTGCCTCGTGAGAGAGAGTCAGCTCTTAACAGCGAGGTCCTTATCTCTGGTGAGGAGTGACATGAGGTGAGTATGGAGCAGCGCCGGAATGAAGGGGCGGGGGAACGGAAGATCCCAGAGAAAACCCGCCGGCCAGCGGCATCGTCCGGCATGATTCACATACGTTCAGATACCTTCACGTTAGAAGCTCAGAAGTGAAGAAGTTACAGCTGCGACCTTGAAGTGCACATCAAATATTGCGTCGTCACAACTTCCCAAGCGTTTGAACCATCGTGCAAGATTCCGCCGATCCATTTTTTTTTCTATGGCACTTTCCTTTCAACCGATGATCATATATTTTTAGAGACATGCAAATGTCGCGTTTTTAGTCGGCGACAGGGTAAAATCCACTGACCTATGCTCATACGAGCAAACTCTGTGACGTCATTGGCTCCGGGCCTTCATATCTTATGTGCCCGCATTTCTGAGTATAGGTCATTCGGAATAAAGTGAGCACTAAAAATTTTACCTTTGAAAAGTATCACTAGCCGTAACTGCATATAATTATACACATTAACCATAGTTCCCTTACTGCTTGTATGATTGGCAGCGAAATTACGCGATATAGTTCCGTGTATTTTCGTACATAAATACAACAATACTAAAACAAAATAAATCGGAGTCGACATATTTGTATTTTGTGTTGCACTTTTTTTTTATCAGACTGTATAGATTCCCACTGACTGAACAATTTATCTTACACGCGTAAACTTCAAATAACGTGTCCAGAGAGGTTAAACATTTCCCGTCGTTAGCCGTTAGGCGCGGAAAGACATCAAATTGGCCAACATATAACTGTTGCAGGACTTGTTCGAGAGCTCACTTTATTCCGAACCACCTATAGGCTAGTTGGTATTTTGCAGTTGTCCTTATATCATTGGTCGAAATGTCTTTTAGGCGAACCACACGAACTGTAGGCCAACAGCAGAAGATGAACATACAGTAACTTGGAGTCCAAGCTGCTGTCAGATAATGACGCGAAATTTGCAGGTCTCAAATAATTTAATTTGTGGGATGTCTGTAGCAGAGTTCAGTGCGCGTTTTTATTATAGTTTTACATACATTCGGTTAATACATTTTGAGGGACGGCGGTTTTATATATATATATATATATATATATATATATATATAGCCTATATAAAAAAAATATATGTATGTATATATAAAGCTATGTTGGTGTGGAGAGCTTCAAAACAGTACTTTTGTAATGAGCATGATGTCTTAAAAATGGCATGATGTCCTTGTCCAAAGTATATTTCTCCTTGTACAGTGGCACAATGGGCACATGTACAGGTTGTCCCATAAGTCAGGGTACACAGGTGAAACATGATATTTGATTATTTGTTGCAGACTGACCAATAGATGATGAGTTTGAGACATAGGAACGTATTAAGATGATCTTGTTGTACGGGGGAAGAAGTTTGAGGGACGTAGCTGCAGCATTTAACAAACTGAACCCCGAACGATCGCCTATCAAATTCTCGTGTGTGCAGAGATTAGTCGACAAATTTAAAGCAACACGACTGGGTAAAAAGGTGGACATTTCGATCACCTTGTGTAACTTTGTCATTTCCCTATGTACCCTGACTTATGGGACATTCTGTGGAATAGTTTCGTGTAAATAACGTATTTACGGACACACTGCAACGTGTTTGAAGCGCGTGCTAGGCGGCGGCCTTAAAGATTTGATTTTCGGGTTGGAGCTGCGTGTGACTGATGTGTTGTGTGACAAGTTAACTTTACTTACTGCTTCTTATTAGTAAACACATAAACTTCGTCGAAACTAAATCCAGCATGATCAGTGATGGAACCATGGATCTGGTGACTGCATGATCGAATGGAGGAGGAACAATGTTGGAGGCACTGAGAACGAGATAACTACGCCAGTTGGACTGTCATATCACACTGAGAATAATATATTGTTGTAAGAACCAGATTTTGGTTCCTCTAACCATCCATTATTGTTATCGTAGTGACAGCTATCTGTTTTGTTACAGTTACTCTAGTAGATGGAAATAATACATACAAAACTGCACTCTAAAATATATATTGTAAATTTGCAACACGTGCGTATAGGAGCGCATAGGAAGTATAGGCGGTTCGGGATAAAGTGAGCACTAAAAAAGCCCTGCTTAAATTCTATTTTCAGCCAATTCGTATCTTTCCGCGCGTAACGGCTGACGACGCGAACTGTCGGAACATCTCTGGACGCGGCACTTGATGTTTGCGCGTGTAAAATAAATTGTGCAGTCGGTAGGAATCTATACAGTTAGAATAAAAAAATGTTTTATAACTATATAAAATAAAGTTATGTCGATTTCGTATGAATTTATTCCAGTTTTGTTGTATTTAAACAGGAAAATACAAGGAACTATTTTGCGTGATTTCGCTGCCAACCACATAAGTAGTAAGGCAACTATAGTTAATGTTCAATTATATGCAGTAACGGCTAGTGATATTTTTCAAAGGTCAAATTTTTTGTGTTCACTTTATCCCGAACGACCTATAGGTATGGTGGTAGAATTGTTTCCCACACATTCATGGTTTCACTCTTAAACTGTTTTTATAAAACAGTCAAATGCATACTGAAGTTACCAGACTTGTATGTAACAAGTGTAAAAGTTTGCATATTTATAAGGCGGAAGTATGGTAACTGTCCCATACTGCGTTTATGTTAATTACTTCCTAAACATTTCAGGAAGCGTTTTTACAGTGTGGCTATTTGTTGCCTTTACAGAGTAAATACTGTGCATTACTATACTTGTTTGTTAAGGGCGCGGTATACCGCAATTTTCATCACTATGTTTTTATTTTTCATTTGTACCAGTTATTGTTTTTCTTATTTTAGACGCAAAATGTGACTAAATTTGGCTCTTATAAAATTTTTTTATCCCTCATAGTTTTCTCGTAATAGCTTATATTAAAGTCAAAATTTGCTTGTTTCCGTTTTAAGGACTACACTAAAACCAAAACTGAAAATATTCACAGTGGATAAAGACGTCGCAGGCTACAATGTCACGTCCAAAAATACAAACAATAAAATTGTTTTGCATTTAAATTAAAATTCTTAAACTCGTAATATATTAGAAAAATTCAATATTTTTTTTTAAATACGAAAACATTTTATATTGTTGTTAAACATAACTGAATTTGTAGTATACAACCTCGTTATTCACTGTGAATTTTTTCAGTCTTGTTAGTGAGTCGGTTTTAGTGTCGTCTTTAAAATGGAAACATGCACGTTTTGGCTTCAACGAGCCATTACGCAGAAACTATGCGAAATAAAAAAAAATTTATAAGAGGAAAATGTGGCCACATTTTGTGTCTAAAACAAGAAAAAAATGGTGATTAAAATTGCGGTAGGCAGCCACCTTAACTCTAAAATACTAGTTCGGTAATCTCAACAAACTCAGATGGTTCCTCTTACATTACACTACTCTTTTGTTATCTCTATAAGGCTAACTCAATAATTATAACATAATCGGAGGGTATCTTCTACAAAACATTCCTTTGCGGTTACTAAACAGCAGTGTTGTGTTTACAATATCGTGTTCTGTTATCGTAACAGTACTCTTTAAGATTGTATTCACAACCATTTGTATAGTTCGTAATACATAACACATCTGTTCCTGCTACAGAAAATAATGGTTCCTACAGCAAAATAACTTTTAACAGAATTTATATTACTTCTACTAACAATTTGGGTTGTGAAGTATTACTGAACATTCTGTTTCTGGTACTGAAGTTTGACTGTCGCTACTCTGAATTGTCATTACATAACTGTTCTGTTAAGTGCTGTCTGCTGATTTGTTTCAGTGCAGGTGTATGAGCGATAGGGAAAGGAATATTTCGCGAGTTCAACGACATACGTGTTGGAATCTATTGTCCTATTTATGCACAAGCCCCGGCCATTTGTCCATATAGCTGCTAGGCACTGGAACAACAGACAATGAACGATTGGGCGGGCTCGAGTATGCATAGGACAATGGATTCTAACACGTTGGTCATTGAACTCGTGAATTATTCCTATCCCTAGCGGATAGTTTGTGGGATGCGATAGGTATAAGTAGAGTTGATGGCATATCGCGAAAATTATTTGTGCCAACATACCCTTGAAAACACTGTGTTTCCGCCAATGTCTGATTTGCTTATGTACGTCTGACACAGTGTAACTGCCTGCAGACCAATAACATACATAAAATAATACAGTAACGGTATTCTTATTGGCTCAGTCAGATAGGGTAGCAGTTCCAAGCACAAGCTAAAGCCAGTAATCTCCTGGTAAGCTGAACGTGTGTTGAAATTCAGCAAGCAGTCAAGTTTTCCCGCGATAAACTATCATCTCTAGGTATAAGTAATTGGAGTTAAAGTGAGCAGTTTTGAAGCCCTAGTTTGTTTTTATTTATAATTATAGTTTTCTCCGACTTTTTAATATGCACAAAGCAAGTTTAATGATAACCATAGTGTGTAGATTGTACTGTACCATTGAACTCAATGACCGTACTCAACAGTCAACGTCGCAATAAACAATACATTTCGTTACTTTTCTAGACAAGAGTGTCTTCAAAAGTGATCACTTAACGTGTACCGCCTATAGCATGACTGTAGGCGCGAATCCTGCAGGTTGCCGTTCCCGGAAGCACGGGAATAAGCCCCGCCCACCGCCAAGGGCGGAAGTTACAGTCGCAGGACAAAAAACCTTGCCGAACATGAGCAGTCCGTCGCGGGTACTAGCGCCTAGTTTAAGACCATGCGCTCCTGTATATACTTTTTTTTTAAGCGATTTTAATTTCTTACATTTGTACGAGAGCAGATATCAAAAATCTGTCTGGCAGTTTTGCTTAAAATCGTCTTCTCCGTGTTGGCTGATTTTTCCAAGATTATAGTAAATACTATGGTTTTAGCTTATCGTTCATGAAACTGCAAAATGTAGTGTCCCACAATATTGCAGTCTCACTGAAAGCTTAAGAAAAAAAAAAATGATATGATTAAAAATAAATCCAGATTAGTCCTTGCGGGGATATGGTATTTTTACTGGAAGCATAAAAATAGCAGTTATGCCTTTATATAGCGAAAAGTTAACTGCAGTTAAAATTAGGGCTACGACATTGCTGTTTCATGGACGTTATGTAACTAACGAAATTCCGGTTGACCTTTTTAGTCGAAACCGTGTACTTTTTTGTGTTGGAAAAATTATCTATCACTGCAAAAAACATTTTAAACAAAACTGCTAAACTGATTTTTTATATCTGCTCTCGTTTAAGCTTTTGAATATAACTACCGCAAAACCAGCAGAAACGAGAGGCATAACCTTAAGAACCGCTTTCAGTCATATTGGATTATTTTATTTTTCGCTTTTATGAAATTCTGAGGATAAAATTGTGGAATTTGCGAGTATGCCGCATATTATATTTACCTAGTGTTACAGTACAAGAATAATGTTTTGTCCTGTATTTATGCCACAATTAGTTCAACAATGTTTTTTTTTTTAAGTCGTAGTTTGTGTGGCTGGTTGCAGTCTAAATATACGTTAATAGTTCTACTGTTATGCCTGTACTATAGCGTAAGGTAAATACAATTTGGCAAGTATAGCAAATTCCTCATTGTTATTATTGGGGAATCACAATGGTGCGACAAAATCGACACGAAGGGCGTGATGCGACATTAAAAATTCTTGTTCGAATACTTTGGCTGTCGCACGACATATGCCAAAAAAATTTACATGTAAATAGTTCATTAACACTTTATACTAACCTCTAGTAGGACAGCCACAAATGTATAGTATTTTTCAGTTTATTCTCTCGTTTGTTTGCAGTGTATTTTAAGTATCCATTTGCATTCCGAAAAGTGGAAATACAGGCACAATTACAAGTTTACCTTAAAATGTTATGGTTTGCTTATGATAATGATATCTCTTAAAACGAACTCATTTGAATACCAACTCACCAATTTCACCAACATTTTGGCGCAAAATTAAATTCTGACTCTGATAAAATCGGTATAATTTCTGTATGGAATTCGCTTCGCGTCCGCCATTTTTGTCGAGCAGACGTCACAGATACCTCAGTGTGGATTGGCGAACATATTTTGTTTTTTTGTGTTACGGCGGTCATGTCGCTTCTGTCGCGCTATTGTGATTCCGGCGTCAGAATTTCTTAGAAGCGAATAGTAAAACAACCTAATTAGATGACGGATGCCGAGCCTCAAGGCCATGCTACAGGGCAACTTGAGTCGCGGGTCTGTGCATGCGTCACCCCTTCAATCACCGCAGTGTCACATATACATTTTTTATTGCAGTTTCGTAACATAACATCGGCGTCTTTAAGGCTCCATGGTACATACATTAATGCTAACTACATCTGTAACAAATAGTAGGAGCCTCGAAGCCAATAAGTAAGACTAAAAAACCAACAGTCCTACACAATAGTTTTGCCAAATTTCTGAGCAAAAAGTTTTCACCAGCGACGCATTTCTGGGGCGTTTTTTCTGTCGCCGTAATTTCGTACGGCGGCGGGAGAAAGGACGCTTTTGGGAAAATGTTTGTCCATAAAGTTGGCGACTAACATTATCTAGGATTTTGTAGTTTTTCGCTGTCGACTTCCATAAACCAGTAGATTTCTATTGACACTTAAAGCGAATATTTATCTACAATAGGCCCTTAAGTTCGGTTCAAGTAAGAGAGGGTGACATGGATCTTGCTGTAAAGTTAATTTTTTGCACGTTGTAAAGTTACTACAGGATTTGGTGACAATGACTAACGTAGTTATTAATACGTAGCCAATGATCTAAGGGTACTACGCATAAAATTGAATTTGCAACAAATAACGTAGGAGAACTACAAAACAGAATTGTATATTATTGAGGGGAGTGTCTCTCCCACTTTCTTCCCAGCAATACTAACAAACAGTTCTTCAATTCAGCGCACAAAATTTTTAATTTTCAGTTTCAGAATTTTTTTAAAAATACTAATAATTATTATTCTTTATTTTTATGAACATGACATTGTAGCCTGAAATGTCTTTATCCACTGTGATTTTTTTTTTGAGTTTGGTATATCAGTTGGTTATAGTGTAGTCGTTAAAACGGAAAGATGCAAAATATGACTTTAACAAGCCATTACGCGAAAACTATGAGAGATAAAAAAATTTCATAAGAGCCAAATTTAGTCAAATTTTGTGTCTAAAATAAGAAAAAAATAATACCCGGTACAAATAAAAAAAAATTAAAAGATGGTGATGAAAATTGCGGAAGACCGCGTCCTTAACTATTCTAAACAGAGTGGACGGAGGCCTATGCAGAACGGTATGCCCTATGATACAAGACTCTCTGTAGCCGCTATGTCGCGGATGAATCGGAGCCTAACTGTGGAAACTTTGCGGCTCAGCTCGTGACTTGGCACAAGTCTACCGCCGCAGTCTGGAAATATTCCCTCCTCTGCCTCTCGCCCTTTGTCCTTCATGGGTCCCTGCGGGTGTTATCTTTCGTCCTCTGTTACACCCGCTGCGGCTGGACCCCAACTGCTGCCGACTGTGCAAGAACATTTATTACTTGCGACGTCATGTACGTTCGTGGTCAGACCACTCGCTTCCCACCAAGGCGGGGTCGGAGTTGGTCCCCGGATTTTCGCGTGAGGGAATCGTGCTTGACGGGTTTTCTCTGGGATCTCCCGTTTCCCCCGCCGTTACATTCCGGCGCTGCTACATACTCACCTCATGTCACCCTTCACCAGCGCTGAAGATTGCGCTGACCAAAGTCTCTCTCACTCACTCTCCATTTATTTAAATGATATTTGAACCCGATTTAGCGTATTGGAATAATTATGTATAGGCTGTTCACGATAAACTGAACACTTCGTAATACAGTCTTGCCGAAAATATTAAATAAAAAGTAATATTTATAGTGACCTCAGATATGAACTTTGAATAATGTACAATCCCACACTGCATGTTAGCTTACTACTAGCCTTGTATTTGACTTGCAGTTACAAAATTGCTTCGGTAGGTTTACTGCAAGCCTTGCATTTGACTTGCTCGTATGTTGGCATACGTATTTTATAGCTTGCAAGCTTGTGTTAAGCTTGATGGCTTATGAGTTAACCTTAAATGAAGTTTAGTATGTAAGCTTGCAACAATTAAAAAAAAGTGTCAACTAGGCAATTTGCAGCAAGCATTCAGGCTTGTCGTGACACACTTGTTGCAAAGTTGCTGGTTTGCCTAGATATGGGTGCAGCTTTTCTGCTGTCTGGGATGTAAGCTAACGCCGGCTTGCATTTCACTTGATTTTGGCTTGCCATAACAAGCTTACTCACGAGACTTGCTGCAAGCCTGAATCAAGCTTGCAGCAAGTTTACATTTCACGTTAATTTAACTTGCCATAACAAGCTTGCTAAGAAGTCTTGCTGCAAGCCTGAACCAAAATTACGACAAGGCTGTATTTGACTTTAATTACACTTACATAGCAATTCTGGTCATATGATAAGCTGCAAGCATCTTGTCCCCTATACTAAGCTGATATTGCATAGAAATTTTACTTAGCAATCTTAATTCTGGAAATATTTTCTAAGTGCCCATCAATAATGATCGAACTTTATTTAAACTTAACTTTGTAAATGAACAAGCACTTCAAAAAGTAACATTGTTTCATATGCTAGCTAAAACATTTATTACGATATTACGAGTAACTGCAAGTAAACTGATACCCTTACTGTTAGTAAATTCACAAACATCAGCATTTCCATACCAAAGTTCGTTCTCTTACAACCGAATC
Organism: Medauroidea extradentata; assembly: GCA_003012365.1. Lineage (NCBI taxonomy): Eukaryota > Metazoa > Arthropoda > Insecta > Phasmatodea > Phasmatidae > Medauroidea > Medauroidea extradentata. Next base: position 52,125 of record PNEQ01075300.1, read on the forward strand.
GCATTACTACTACACCTCTTAAGTATTTGCAATAGTCCAGTGGTTAGCATACCTGCTTTGAAGTCAAAGGGTCTGTGGTTCGAATCTTGGTACACGAGCCGAAATTTAATGGTTAGTAATTAACATCACAAGTCGATGAACAAACAGTATGTAAGATGTAAATTTGAATGATAGTGAAAATATTGCAGACACTAAAATTTTGATTTATTCTGCAGGCTTGAAAATTAAGCTTGTAGCAGTCTTGCAATTCAAGCTTGCAGCAAGCTTGGAAGTCTAGTTTGCAGCAAGCTTACAAATCAAACTTGCAGCAAATTAGAAAAGTGTAAACTAGGCAACTTGCAGCAGGCTTGTAACAAGTTTATTGGCTTGCTTTTTTATGCTTGCTGCAAGGTTACTGGCTTGCATTGGCAAGCTTGCTACAAGCTTGTAGCAAGTTATTTCTGCTGTCTGGGATCTAGACACTCTTATTGTTACTTAGGTCACTTTGACTATATTGAAAGTGACAGGAAACGATAATTTGTCTGAAAGGAAAAAAGTAACTAGGGTTTCAAATTTGCTCACTTTATCTCGAACCACCTATACTAATAAATTTTCAGTATTTAGCAAACCTTATGTACAAAATCATCGATAGTTCATCCAGTTGATCCGTGCGAATTTACCGATAGCTAAATTACCGATAGCTAAATTACTGAACACATAAACGACCAATCTTACATTGATCTAATGACTTCATGTAGTTGGTTGGACCTGGCGCAAGAGCTGTGATGTAGCGTGGTACGAAAAGTATTGTTTCAATTGTAATTATTAAACGTGTTTCCTATGCGTTTATCTACAAAAAGAAGACGTTTGAAACTATTCCCCTGTCATTTTAAAAATTCCGTTCGCTATTTAAAAATAAGATTACCGAGCTCTTCAGAAGTGGTAAAAATGCCCCCCTCCCCCTCCACACCCACATGACATACCTTAATTTTGGCATATTTAGGCTTCTGGGTTGAGGCCACGTCCGATATTCGGTTTCTTCCAACGTTTCTATAGTTCTAGTCTCTACCATAGTCAGGGTCTATCTTGAGGTCTAGTTTCTCGGGCATCAATGTGCAGTATTATTCCTGCTTGCCAAAAAAATCTCTAAGCAGGACCTCATCCACATGAGCCAATTGTAGTGTGTATGTGTTTATGTATGTATATATATATATTATATATTATATATATACATTATATATTATATATATGGCAATCTTATTTGGGTTCATAGTGGTCGCGGTGCCCAAATGGTCAGACCATTCGCCACTCACAAAGGGATCTGGGTTCGATTCCCCGCAGGGCTGGTCCCCGGATTTTCGCACGTGGAAATAGTGCCGGACAGTGCCGTTGGTCGACGGTTTTTTTTTTTCGGGGATCTCCCGTTTCTCCCGCCCTTTCATTCCGGCGCTGCTTCATACACGCATGTCACCCCTCACCAGCGCTGAACACCTTGATGTTGTTTGGGTTATAGTGCAAATGAAATTAACTGGCGTGGTCTTTAAATTTACTATAAACGTATAACAAGGGTGATATTACATGAAATATATGAAGTGAATTATGTGTGGTTACGAGTGGATGTATTCTCCAAAGTATTATGCACAGCACCGAACCATCAGCCAGGCATAGAATTATATTGCGCGCCAGGAACACGCGACAAAACTGTGTCAGAGGAATGATGGTGTAAAAAGAAGAAAGTTAAAATATTCTGTTGTCGTGTGATGTCAAAATGGCCGCGTGCCCCAGCCATCGAGTGGTGTGCAGAGCTTCGTTCGACTCGACACAAGTTCATTCGAAAACTACTTGGCGTACGTGAGTGATAGTTGTTTAAGGCTTTGAAAAAAATTTGAGACTGTGCTCAGTCATACGATACACTATTTGGCCAGAGCGTTTTTAAAAATAATGTACCGTTTGCTAGCAAAAAAATTAATTTCCGTAATTTCCGTAATTTTTGCTAATTTTTGTAACAAAATATGTGATATTTCAGGGGCAAAAATCGAAAAACCCGTTTGGTTTATTGCAACAGAAAAATCCGTATACAAACGATGATATATAAGTGTTAAAACTGCCGGAATGAATGTTTGATATATGTATTCATTTGCATTAAAAAAAAAAAATGTTCGAAACCACTGCAATACTAAAGAGCTAGGCCTTTAAGAGTCCGTGTCACTTATTATGATGAATTTTGTTTTAATTTCTACCTGTTTAAAATGTTGGCAATATTTAATTGAAAATATGTCAATGGGAACGTAGGTAATTGCTTTACCTTTCATTATGTATACGTTGTATTCGAAAACTTAAAATGTAACTATGAAATAATTTAGCTAATTTAAACCTTAAGGTAAAAATTCTCTCTCACCAAATAATAAATACTAAATAACTCCCAGTACCGATTTAATACAATAATACGCACCTAATAGTAAAATGTAAGGCTTCTATAAACATTACCAGACATTCGTCACATTCTTTATATATTAAACGAAAATGAATATTATTAACAAAATAGGTGACAGAACCTCTTTAAGTCCAGTCTACACCGAAAAATTACGTGTCAACAATTTCCAAGCAATGTTAATAACATTGTTAATAACTTTGATGAAAAAAGCGCGTTATTAGCAATGTATAGTTGGTGTAAACTAGGGTTTAAGAGGAATATCATTTTAAAATGTTACGAAAGTGTACTTCTGCCTAAGTCGTCCATTCAATTGCACAGCATATTTTCTCGCGGGCTAAAATTGGTGAATTTGTGGTTCTTTTTAGGTATTATAATCGGGGTGCATTTAGGGCCCCGTAATTTTTGCGAAAATAATTTTGCCCCACTTTGTTTCAGTGTCTTACGTGCACACCTGCAGCTCAACTTTATGATTATTGGCAGAGTGTTTTTGTGCAGAGTCGTTATTCATTTGACTGTGCCAATCAGTACATGGTTAACTGTGACACATCACGTCTGTGATTTGCGGGTTTAACCTCCACACGCTGGGTGTTATGACATCCAATCACTGACCACATAGCAGAGATGCAGGTGTGCACGTAAGGCACTGAAATAGTGTGTTGCAAAAATATTTTCGCGAAAACCACCGGGCCCTATGCATTGTATAAAATAGTATGGACGGGTAGAACACACCTTTATCTTAAATATTCGTCATAGAATGATAGTGTCACCACATAGAGGCGAGTTATCGGCTAGACGACTGCACTTCAGTTCAGTGACATGCGCCTAGAGGCTAGAGGAAGGCGTATTGCGCGCACGGTGTCGCCCTTCTGCACTTCTTGGACTTAATACTCGCATACTACGTTTACCCAGACGACGCGGTCACCTATTTGCCTTGCGTTTGGAGCATAAGTACACGATGCACCTACATAACTTCCTGTTTTGAAATGCGCGCCATTCAGGCTATATATGTAAAGTTTTGTTCCTCACCACGGTCAGACGCCGTTATGCGTTGGTACAGTGACGATCGTGCGTTTGCCGTCGAGGCGTACTTTTCGAAAGGCTTGGTAAATTCAACTCAAGAGTGCGTAGTAGATAAATAACCGCTGAAAACATCAATTGATTTCTACGCTTATTTCGAAGCCAATATGGGTAAAATACAATGACAATCCTAGATAATGGTATTGGCCAACTTTATGAGTAAATTTATCCAGAATTACTAATTCGTTACGCGTGATCTCTTGCACCACAGTTAAATGCATAAGGTTCCGTCGTCAGAGATTGTGCCTGAGAAGTTCGTAATACTGGAAACTGTTTTGTTTAAAACGTTGGCCAAAACTATTATGTAGGATTGCTTTTGTTTAATTTTCGCAAATCGGCCTCAAGAAACCTACAATTATAGATTAATGATTTTAGCGTTGAGTTATGTACCACGCCCTCTTAAGGAACAATTGGTACCAAAAATACGGAGCAACGGCCCACACTTCAAGGGCATCAATTGCTATGTTAAGGAAACACTTCCCGGAACGCTTCAACTCAGTAAGGGGCGATTTTGATTGACCAGCCCGCTTCCCCAATTTGGCCTCGTGTGACTTTTTTGGTGGGGTAATTTTAAATCCCACGTTTGTGTCAACCGTCCAAGGACCATACAAGTCCTGAAGGCCAACATCCAGACAGAAATCGCCAACATACCCACTGCTATGCTTGTAAGCGTCACGAGAAACGCCGGAAATCTGCTTATTCAGTGTATGGTCAATTGGGAAAAGGAGTCATCTACCTGATTCGACTTTCAAAACTGTGTCAAACCAAACTTTAGATATGTACCTACATTATACAAATTAAAATGGAAACTTTCTGATTCACGAAATGGGTGTTATTGCAGTGTTAAAAACGGAAGTTACGTTGCCGCGTCTTGTATATAGATAACTGCGAAAGAAGCAATGAGATTCCAGCCTCTTATCACCTTTTCACCACTTACTGCAAGTGATTTCACGACAAATGGGTCCGCAGTTCGACGTGATTCCGAAATTTTTTTAAGGCCATGCGCTCTTGTTTCTACGGTTTTTGCAATTTTTATTTATTTTTAAAACATAAACTAGAGAAGATTAATAAATCTGTTAGGCAGTTTTTTTTTTTTAGTTTATTTTTTTTGCCGTGATAGCTAATTTTTTTGAAATAAAAAATTTTAAGGTTTCGACTGAAAAGTTAACTAACCAGAATTTCGTTAATTACATAGCCAAAACCATAGTATTTACTGCCTTGAAAAAAATCAGCCAACATGTAGAAGATGATTTGAAATTAAACTGGAAGATGGATTTTTTTATAACTGCTCTCGTTTAGGCGTAAAAAATTAATATTACCAAAAAAAAGTAGAAGACGGCATGGAAATACACGGGAGATGTACTTTTTTTTTTTTGCCATTTTTCGCATATACAAAACTCAAAATTAGTCTTGACTTGTTTTATACGAGAACTTAACTATCCGAGGTATACAATAAGCAAACTTTCCACGTGTCTCGTTGGATGAGAGTCGATCTTAGCCATACTAGTTTCCTGTCGCTGTTGGTGTAGTGGGTGAGTGTGTTTGTGTGTTTAAGCTGCGCGCGCAGCTGAACACACACATGTCGTCTCGTTACCTCTACCTCATCTTGTCGAAGGGGTGTTACATCAGTGGACATGTATCACTGTTATTAAAGCTATGTTGGCATTACTGTTTAGTTTGGGTGCTTAAAAGAAGTAATTAAAAAAATATATAACTATAGTCCTCTGATAAAATACACCGACTTTCGATAGGCTTATACATCCATATCGTGCGACTGTTAATGACGTCATTATTAAAATATTATTGTAAGTCATTAATAGTTACTCGTTTCAGAGTGTCAGGTACTACGTATACTTGTGTATGCGCGCTCGCGCGCGAGTGTATCTATATAGTCAACTACCGTTTATCCGCACTAATTGAGGGTGTCGATGCCTCGGATAATCCAAAATCGCGGATAATCCACTTTTACCCTTTCTTAGATCTGAGTAGAAGAAAAAAGGTCAAATTCATTCCTTTCTACAATAAAATCCAACAATGTAATACAGTAGACGATTATTCGTGTTAATGATTAGGCGGTACGCGTTTATAATCTAAAAATACAAATAAAAAATTACGAATATTTTAATTATCCAAGGAATAAAATTCCGTTAGTCCATTAACGTGTGACTCGTGGAACAATCTCGTTGAGTCCATTAATCCGCGGAACTTATTGTTTCGTCTGCTAGAAAAGGCCTAAATATTCTTCAAGCCTTTAAAATATGGTTGCGGGTATTACATGTAATTGAATATTATGCGAGTAAACACAGTATGTATTTATAAATAACCAAAAAAAATTTTGTTAACAAAATTTTACAACTTTTTGTAACTACAAAGTAAAATATTGTGCGCGGATAATCCGCAAATCGGATAATTAGCACACGGATAATCGGGAGTCTATTATATGCTCTCGTCTAAGCTGAAAAAATAATCATCGCAAAAACAGTAGAAACAGGGCAGCATGGTATTAAGACGGCCTTCTATGTGAACGTATGTGACGCATTCTGTTCCAAGAAATATGAAAAGCTATAAGGGCGTAACAATGCGCGCGTCACGCCTCACACTAGCCTCTAGGCGCAAGTCACTGGCAGTCTTCTCGCCGATAACTTGCTTCTGTGAGACTTTTAGTGGTGTCCTTATCATTTTATGGCGTCAACTTTGAAGTAAAGTTGTATTGTGTCCGCCTAATGTTTTTTTTTTTTTTTTTTAATTTGGATCCATGACTATCGTGCGTTAAACGTCCGTGAAAACACCATTTTCTCCCATTTTTTGGCCGCGATAGAACATAGTTAGAGTTGATGGTTATTGCGGGAAAACTTGACTGTTTGCTGGGTTTCAACGTAGGCCTACATTCAGCTTAACAGAAGATTACTGGCTCTTGCTTGTACGTGAAGCTGTCGCCCTATTTGACTGTGACAATAATCCCGCTATTGTAATATGTGATGCCTGTTATTGGTCTGCATGCAGCTACATTATGTCAGACGTACATCATCTAATGATATGTGTTACTACATCGTTTTCAAGGGTATGTTGGCATAAAACATTTTCGCGATATGCCATCATCTGTAAACGTGGTTTGAATATTAATGTAGGACGTGATATGGGTGTACACACGTGTAAGGTTGTTTGAATGCTATTCTTGTGGAGGTGTCACTAGAGACCTGCAAATTTCGTGTTATTATCTGACAGCAGCTTGGACTCCAAGTTACTGTATGTTCATCTTCTGCTGTTGGCCGACAGTTTGTGTGGTTCGTCTAAAATATAAGGACAACAGCAAAATACCAACTTCAAGATATGAAGGCCCGGAGCCAATAACGTCACAGGGTTTGCTCGTGTGAGCATAGGTCAGTGGATTTTACCGTGCCGCCGACTAAAAACGCGACATTTGCATGTCTCTAGGTATTACTTGTCCTCGAGCAGTTTCCGAGTAATCATGTAACAACCGAATCTGAGCACACCGCTCGGCAATGTGCGTGATTAACACAATGGATACAATATTTAAAGAACTCCCGTCAAGCTTTCTATAAACACGTATTGAAAAATGTATTAACGAACTATGTAGCGCACCTGACAAAAAAAAACATCGTTTTGGCGGGGAGCGTTCCGTGTTGCCAGAACTGACCATTAGAAATGCACACATGCTGAAGCAAAATTACACAAAATACGCACACCTTCACCACCACAAATATGCATTACTAATCTTTAAAAAAGCCTTCCTGAGACGAGAATGATTTTTAAATCATTTTATGTTAAGTTATGTAGAAATTGCATAGTCAAAATATCAATCCTGAACACTAAATAATGTAATTTATTGAAATAATGTAAAATGTCACTTCAAATATACACAGTCAGCATAATTATTTCACAGTTAAAGCAGCCTAAAAGAAAGAACTGAATGATTACCTTTGGAAGTTACCGTCTGTTTTGTAAAACTCAACTAGGTTCTTTTTTGTTTCTTCTACAAAACCGATTGCTGAAGGAACTGTCCAGAGTAGTACCGACAGTCAAACAGTTTTGTTGTCTCTATTTTAACACAAGTATGGTACTTGCAACTATGCCTTTTTTTCCCCAGTGAATGAGATAAATTGAAACTCCTGACAGAAATATTGTTCAATTGGGGGGAGACGATTAAAATACACAAAAATTACACTAAGTCACTACTACACAAAAAGTACACACGCCTACCCCAGAATTACACACAATTTGGCAACGCTGTAACAATAAATGTTAACTTGTTGAGTTATAAGACTGGGTGTTCGAAACGGCGACTGCAAACTTGAGTGAAGATAACTCAAATAGCTTGACCGAGTTTATCTGTTGATACAAAGGACTACGTAAAGTTGCAGAGTCCGCGTACCGTTGGTCCACTCCCGTAATTCGTTGCTCTCAACTTGTTGGGGAGCTAAGAATCACTTCAAGTGTTTGAGGAGTTAGAGCAAGCAAATATTTGCCGTGGGAGCGAGCACTTGAACAGCATACGAAGTACTTGAACCAAGAGTTAGTTTTTCGCTTGTCCTTTCCCGTGACTCGATATATATCCACACACAGTGGCGAATACAACTATAAGTTTTGGGGTGGGGTCTCATTCCCAAACAGTGGTTATGTCCACACCCCAAGTCTAAGAAGGAAAAAAAAAGGGGGGGGGGGTCCGGAGGCCCTCCCTTGGAAAAATTTAGTTTTCAGGAGGGCGAGGTACATAATTCAACGCTAAAAGCATTAATTTATAACTGTATGTTTCTTGAAACCAATTTGCGAAAATTAAACAATAGCAATTCTAGACAATAGTTTTAGCCAACGTTTTGAACAAAATTGTTTCCAGTGTTACGAACTTCTGAGTCACAATCTCTGACGCCGGAACCTCGTGCATTTATCTGCGGCCAAAGAGATCACGCGTAACGAATTAGTAATTCTGGATAAATATTTACTCATAAAATTTGACAAATACCATTATCTAGGATTGTCATTGAGTATTTTATCCATATTGGCTTTGAGAAAAGCGTAGAAATATTTTTTTCCCAGCGTTTATTTATCTACCACGCACTCTTAATGTGTATAACTGTGCTATTTTAGGCATTTCCTAAACAAAAAAATTGTTTAAGGCCTATACCATTTTAAAAATGTGTAATATTTTACATGTCAACTATACCACATGAAAGGTCAGGGGGCGGACCCTAGCCTTTGCACCTCCCCCCCCCCCCCAACCAACCATAGCCAAGCTCAAAATAGATATTTTTACTACCCCAACCATGCTGCACTTTCTTTAGTGTTTTACATTTCAGCATAGGTTTGGGAATTTTACTGTAAAACAATGTACCTAACGTGCATTTTGTTTTATCCAGTTCCAGGTACTTTCAAGTTTGCATCAAATTAGACTCTCAGGAGTCGAGAGGTAAGAAACTCGTCACTTGTGCAGTGTTGCCAGGTCAGCGGTGTAACTACCCTATTGAGCCAGTATGGACTGTTCACGGTGAAACAGCAGTTTTAGAAGCTTAGTTTTTTTTTTCCTTTTCAGCCAATTTGTTTTATTACACGAATTTTAAAAATAAAAATGGGAGTTTCACTGTACTCAAAGTTTCAGTCCGAGGCAGTTATTTTATACAAATATGATGTACATGTATAGTAAAATTTCGATTGTCCATGCATAGATTAACCGGTTTTCGGATTATCCGTGCACTATTATGTGTGTTTAACATTAAGAAAAAAATACGTATTTTAAATAACCGTATTGGAACATAAGAATATCTTCATAAAAATGTTAACTCTGGTGAGAAAGAATGCATTAACCATAGTTCAACATCACTTTTCCTCGTGTTTGCAGTGTACCCCAAACATATTTTATTATTTTGGTAGAAGGAAACTGTACGTCGTTACGGTTATCAAGTGAATTATATATACATTTTATGTTTTTGTTAATTTTTATTTTGGCAAATGGCTGGTTTTCGGATTATCCGTGTTTCCCGATTATCCGTGCGTTGCCCAATATTAACTATTGCCGTTGGTGATAAAAGGAGCTCTACAAATTTCTCTTTTGAAAAATATCACTAGCCGTTACTGCATATAATTCAACATTAACTATAGTTGCCATTCTGCTTGTATGGTTGGCAACGAAATTGATTATTATAGTTCCGTGTATTTTCCTGTTTAAATACAACAGTACTGAAACAAATGCATTTGAAATCGACAGGATTGTACCTTACATAATGAATAAACTCAAAATGAATATATCCACCCTGACTGAACAATTTGTCTTACAATCGCAAACACTAAGTGACGTGTCCAGAGAGATTAGACATTGCCCGTCGTTAGCCGTTACGCGCGGAAAGATATGCATTGTAGGAAAATAGAATTTTAGCAGGGCTTCTTTTTTTTTTTTTTTTGAGTGCTCACGTTTTATCACGAACCGACTATAACACAATTATTATCAGAGTTTTCTCATGTACGGGATCTTGGCTTCTGGGTTGTAACCGCGTTACTGTAGTTTGACCTTTCCTACGTTTCGGAAGACATTGCAAACTCGTAGCAGCAGTAACTGATAAAGGTGTCAGTTTACTACTATGCTGTGACTTCTTCCTGAAGATGGATGCTGTATTGTCGTCTGAAATTATAGTGACACGGCTACAACCCAGAAGCCAAGATCTCAAAGACAACGGCCGCGAAAGCCTGCAAATCTTATTTAGGCTAAGGTTTCTTATTTACGCCTTTTTTTTTATATGTTTCTAGATTCTGAAAGTAATTAAATATCGTACGTAAAACCATCACATAAATTTGTTCAAATGGTCTGTACTCTGCAGTGTAATTTTTCATAAAGAAAAAATGATGTAATGTAAGCTTCATAGTAAAAACTATTTTCAATAAATCTATAGACGATTTTTAGATATTTGCTCGCTTTTTATCTTCGCAACAACATTCTGCATATGAATCCGTAGCTTCAATAAAAACATTTTTGACTGTCGTGTTCTTGACAAGATAGCAAAGTTCTCGCTTTACCGTGATGGACATTATACAGTTATATATCCCCACAGTGGGAAAAACATGAATTCCGAGTTCGTTGGATATTTCTTAATTTAGCTATTTGTATATCGCAATTAACAAATTGTTATGTGTCATCTAGTAAGAAATACAAATAAAACCGTGGTAGCATTGCTTTTAAGATTTTCAGCAACAACACTGTATTTTTACTGCACTCGACAGGCTAAAAGCCCGGAGATCTTAAAAATAAATGTTCGTTCTTAAAAGCTGCCATAAAATGTCAGTACAGAAAACGACGCGCCACTGGGGCATTACGCTTCCTAGATTATTTTCGTAACCAAGCCCTTCAGAATAATACCACGCTGAGTAGATTTAGAATAAAAACCACATATCCAAAGCTCTGTTTGTCTAGTCCCGGGGTTATCGGTTGATACATACAGTTACACTAATGAGTAAGTGTATGTAAGGCCCTTGCCTGCTTTTCAAATGTGTTGCAGCGAGTTAAGACTATTCTTTTGACGAAACTATTGAACGCGCGTTATATTTGTATATCTACGAAAAGAACACACACTTCAAACTATGTCACTATAGTTTTGAAAATTAGGTGCGTTAATGAGAAACACCATTTTCGGGCGTCTCAAAATGGCCAAAAATTGCTTTCCAGATTGCTGTATCTGGAAAAGTAACCGAATACGAAAAAAACATAGACTTTGAACTATGCTGCCCGTTTTAATAAAATAATGTGGTCGTCACTTAAAGTCCCATATGAAAAAAGGATAATAGTAAAGCACGGCATGCCAGCTGAGTGGCTTTCGCGGAGAGCCGATAAATGCATTACATTACACACAGACGCAGCCTCTGTATGGTATGCCGCAGTCCTTCCGCGCATCGTTGTTTGGTTCCCGGGTTTTATTTTGCTGCCAACGTCGTGTAACCTTGTTTATGCAGTCAGTAGATACGTTGGTTTTCTAAAATAATAATTTTAAAAAAAGTGGATTTGGTTTCTGAAACCACACCCGCCAGCTAACAGAATAGTGCGCTCTATAGGCAGTTAGGAATAAAGTGAGCACTCGAAAAAGCCCTGCTAAAGATCCATTTCCAGCCAATTCGTATCTTTCCGCGTGTAACGGCTAACGACGGGAAAAGTCTAACCTCCTGGGACACGTCACTTTATGTTTGCGCATGTAAGATACATTTTTCAGTCGATAGGTACACATATAGTTTGATGAAAAAAGAAATTTATTAATTATATAAAATACAATTTTATCGCTGTCGGTTGGTTTTGTTTCAGTATTGTTGTATTTAAATACGAATAAACACGGAACTATGTTGTGTTATTTCGTTGCCAACCATACAAGCAGTAAGGTGACTATAGGTAATGTTGAATTATATGTAGTAAGAGCTAGTGATATTTTTCAAAGTTTAAATATTTAGTGTTCACTTTATTCCGAACGGCCTATACCTTAGTATACAAAAGTGTGTACCGGTTAAATATGGGAACAGCGGAGCGATAAGAGCCAGAGTACCACGCTCGACCTCTATTCGCAGCGCGCTAAACTACTTTGCGAGGTTTATGTTGAAGTATTTTTCCTATTGTACTTTAAGCGGCGGCAACCTAACGTTTTATTGACAAACTGTATGAAATGAAGGGCAACGCATGCATCTCGTGTTACACTTACACGAATTCGACGGTATTTTCGGAGTTACGGCCCGAAAATCATAGTTTATAACAGGCGTGCTGAATTTGAAAATTTATACAAGCGTAGTTTCAAGTGTGAATTATTTTCGTAGATAAACGTAATATTAATAAGTTAGTGGTTTGGCGAATAAAGAATAAGCATGACACGCTACAACACCGTCTATGCGTCAGGCGAGGACTCCTCATAGTCGTAACGTTCCTTCAGCAAGTTAGGTTAGCGACTAACTTTACACCAGGGTTATTTACGAGCTGTTACCGCCACACACTGTGATGCGCCCATATGGTCGCCACTGCAATTAATTATATGTAATAGTCATACTCATTTGTCATAAATTCCATACTTACTCATAACTATGTCTTGCCACCACGCTATCTTCTTGCCATTATGTCCGGATGACGGTAAAATAGCTTGCATTAAGGGCGTTGGACTCTTAAAATTTAATTTTTTTTTTAATTTTTGTGCCAAACACTGTTCAACTTTTACACATCAGATAACACGTAATTTCCCCAAATTAAAAAAAAAAAAAAAAAATAGGCCCCATAGTTTTTGCATAATCACTCATCGAAGTCCCAAAATTGCCATTTGCGCTATAGCCAAAATCAAAAAAAGTAATTAACTAATGTATTCAAAATTACAGGAACTGAAAGTTAATGTATCAATGTGCATTTTATAACATGTTTGACATAAGTTAGTTTTGAAAATTGCGGTAGTAGCCAAAAGTCAAAGTTGTGCAAAAAATTTACTCATTTACATCAATTTTCAAGAAATACGTTTACAAAAGTGTCTTGAAGTAGCTCATATCATTAAGTATCAACATGAATTATCTTGTTTCTGCAAGTTCATTAGTTTTTATTATTTTGGCTACACCGCAACCGCCATTTTGTGACTTTGAAAGGTGATTATGCTAAAATTATGGGACCTAATTTTTTTATTTGGGGAAATGACACGTTACCTATCTTATGTGTAAAAGTTGAACAGTGTTTGGCACAAATATAGAATTTTGAATTTTTACGGGTCGAACGTCCTCTACCGTAATTTTCATCACCATTTTTTAATTTTTTATTTGTACCAGGGTATTTTTTTTAAAATATATTTTAGACACAAAATGTGACTAAATTTGGCTCTCATGAAATTTTTTTATCTCTCATAGTTTTCGCGTAATGGCTTGTTAAAGTCATATTTTGCATGTTTCCGTTTTAAGGACTACACTAAAACTAACTGACATACCAAACTAAAAAAAAACACAGTGGATGAAGACATTGCGGGCTACAATGACATGCTCATAAAAATAAAGAATGAAAATTATTTGTATAAAAAATTATTGAATATTTTAAATTTTTATTTTCAGTTTTACCATTTTTTTGAAATGGGGAAACTATGTGAGCTAAAAATGTTTATAAGTGGAAAATGTAGTCATAAGTAACGTCTCCAAAACTAACATAAACTCATTATTTTCCTCCGAGTGAATACACTTAACACGTCATTGTTTTCTTCAGTGAGAGTTCTTATTTTATTCGTCGTGTATCAGAGTTTTGAACGAACCTTAAAATATTGTAAATAACACCCATATGCCCATCACATTTTTGTTCGTAACGTCAAGTCCTGTGTGTGGCGTTAACTCATGAATCATCCTGTGTAAAATAAAGGCGGTCGTATTTCCCGTTTAAATTTCCCAAATGGGTTTAACGCAGGCTTGAGCCAAGGATGTCAAGTTTCATCACGAAGTCTCGTGGGAAGTGGCTTGCTTAGCCCCGGCGCGTGTTGGAAGCTGCGGGCGCGAAATTGATCGATACTTCTAAATATGTTACGTTTACTAGGTCGACCTCGCTATCGCTAACGAATCGACTCAGGCGTGGCTGAGCGCCGCCCGTGCCTGGGTCCGCCATCGAGAGTTCAGTGGTTTCGTCATCATTCTTCCCGGCTGAAAGTATTCTAGTATGGGTCATTCGCGATAAAATGAGCACTTTTGGCGACCATCTTGTCTTGAATAATGATTAAAAAATATTATTTATTTTGAACTTTTGGTATTAAACTTTTGAGTATAGTACAATCCATAGGCCTAACTAAGGGGGGGGGGGCACTAGGTCACCCCCCCCCCAATAAATATCCAACCAAGGTCTTAAAAATTACAGTTAATTTAATGTTGAATAATCAGTGATACAGTTACCAGTAGAATATTCAATGTTTAGTAATGAAAACTGCTAAAATAACACTATTTTGTACCTTGAAATCTGAAATTTTCCCGAGGGAGGACCCCCGGACCCTCCGCTTGAAGATGTGGTGGGTGAGCCTTTATAATATTCGCAGGATAGCCAACCCTCCCCGTCTGAAATTCATAAATTCTGACTACGTTACTGACTACAGGTAGGGAGGAGTAGCTTGAGTATAACAGTATTCACAGAATTGTGCCCTCCCCAAATGTTCATTGTAGTTGCGCCTATGGTACACTTTAATAGTTTCTTAGGTTGCCTTGTTTATAGTAAAAAGTGGCAGAAAACTATAAATCATCTGGAAGAAAAAAAGTAAAGAGTTCTTCAAAAGTGCTCACTTTATCCTCAACCACCTATAACAATTTATTTTTGTTGGACTTTACGTCTCGTCAATAACGATGACATTACAGAACGCTACACACAGCTTTACCCTAGGACAGAAACTAGAAAAGTAGTCGGGCCATGACCTATGTCAAGAGAAGCCTCTAGCGAGATGTTTTCTGTAAAGTCAATGTTTGCGCGTATATCGACATTTGTGTAAGCAACTAGGAACCAGGGGTAGATCCAGAAGGGGAGAGGGTACAGGGGCCATGGCCCCTCCCGAGATTGCTTCAAAAATATTAAACCAAATAAGTTCCAAGTAAAATATTGAAAAGATTATCTTTACCTCGTACTTTTCGTAGAGAGAGAGATTTTCGTCAGCGCTTAACATCGAGGTCTTTAGCGCTGGTGAGGGATGACATGAGATGAATATGGAGCAGCGCCGGAATGAGGGGGAAGGAAAAACGGGAGATCCCCGAGAAAACCCGCCGACCAGCGGCATAGTCCGGCACGATTCCCACATGCGAAAATCCGGGAACCGTCCTCCACCGGAAATCGAGCCTGGATCGCGTTGGTGGGAGGCGAAGGTCTGACCATTCGGCCACCGCGGCCCCCTTTTGTTAGAGATGTATAAAAGACGACACAACATTAGCACAATTACTTGTTGCGACAATACGGAAGCAGAAGCTCAAAAATGAACCAAATTTGTTTAATATCAGCACTAATGATTTCACCTTTAAAGCATAGTTTGTTGTTAAAAAGTTACAATTTCTTGAAGTGTATATTCAATTTTTTTTTATTTGGAAAAAACATTTAATAGCACAATTTTGCACTCTGAAAACCAGATTTTTCCGGGGAAGGCCCCCGGACCTCTTGTTCTTGGCTTGGGGTGTGGGTGTAACTATCTTTTAAGGCATATCCCCCTCCAAGATTCAAAGCTGGATTCGCTGTTGCTAGGAACGTAGTTCCTTTCCAGGGAAGGTAAAAATATGTTGTCTGTAGACACCGATGTTTACTTTAGTCCTGTCGTATGTAATTAGCGAGAAAAAAAAGTGAAATTGAATAAGAATGGAATATTTAGGATATTGGCGTTCATCCTTCTGAAGGCAAAGGAGAAAATATATCCTGGCGTCTGTAGTTCAATCCTTTGTCTTTTGACACATGCAATAATAACATACTGTTACAGGTCTAATGTGTGTGCTATTGGACTGAAAGGACGGCGACCGGCCGCGGGTAATAAGGCTAAAAAACACTGGCTTCATCACCTGTATGCGTCCAGAGCTAATGATGGGAGCAAGGGTTAAGGCTTCGATCTTTAGTTTTGCAGTGATTTCGAAAATATTTTTTTAAACGCAAATTAATACATACATCAAAAATGCGTTTTGGCAGTTTTAACACTTGTCTATCATCATCTGTATCTGAATTTTTCTGCTGAAATACAACAAACAGATTTTTAGATTTTTGCCCCTGAAATATCACATATTTTGTTGTCTAAATAAACCAAAATTAAGCAAAATAATTTTTTCATAGCAAATGGTACATTATTTAAAAAAAAAAACAGTCTGGTAAAATTGTGTATAGTTTTAACTGTACACAGTCTTAATTTTTTTCAAATCATTTGGTTAAAAAAATATTCGAGTTATTTGCAGTTGTTTGAAATAAAATAAATGCCATGGCCTTAAGTTACATTTGGTGGGGCTAAATGCTTGTGGAACCTGCTCGGCGCGACTCCCATTGCTATAGGATCTTTAAGGCCATGGTCCATCATTTCTACTACTTGCATGATAATAATTTTTTAAATTCCTAAATGATAGTAGAAATCGAAAAACTATTGCTCAGTTTTGTTAAAAATTTGTTATTTACTATGTAGTCTAATTTTTTCTTAATGATTTGGCTAATTTGTTCATTAATGAGAATTTCCGTAATTGCATAATTGGCAGAAACTGCTAGGTATCTTATCTTGAAAAAATTGCTTAACATAGTATTCAGTATTTAAAAAAAACTGTGCAACTGTTTTTCGATATATACTCTTGTTTAGTACTAAAAATAATTATCATGCAAGTAGTAGAAATGATAGACCATGGCCTTAAAGCGCTCACCTACTGGCCGTGTGTTTGTGAATGAGGCACGGCGCCAAGGGTGATGTTGACTGGCTCATCTGTTGAGGTATCGCCTCTACTGCAAGGCATTGAAATTGCATGCATTGATACCGTAGATCACTCGCCTGATTTGACAACTTTCAATGTTGACCCCATCTTTTTATTGGTGTAAAATTTTAAGCAAGTCCAATGTATGTTTCTAGAGTAGTTTCACACGAATTCCGTGAGTAGTTTTTCCGATAGAACAGGTTGGGAAAGTTTTTTTTCTAACTTACGTGATGCTTTAAAGCTAATTTCCCGTCATCGTTTGAAGTGCAGGGCCTATTTCCTTTCCGTCCACTGACACAATGGTTATATGTGGAATCGTTTCATAAAAAATTGTGTTTACGAACACACTGCAGCGCATTTTAAGCGCGTGGTAGGCGGCACCCTTAAGGCGGCCGCCTGGCTGGCGCTCAAACTGCGTGCAGCGTGTTCTCAGTTAAGTTTCTTCTCAGAGACCAGTAAACGTGCGTCCACAATGCTTATCAACGAAAATAAAACACGCTTCAGACTACTTGTGAATGTGACTTCCAAGATATCACGCACATTGGAAGCATTATTTTAAAGCCCTCAAACTTCGCTAAAATCGGCTTTTTCACGCTGTTGTTTCTCAAGATATATGTAACGGATTTATTCGAAACTGAGGTCTACAAGCACATTGGACTTTACTACAGTGACACGTTCAATAAAATGATAGGGTCACCGCTCAGTCCCACAGTAAAAACGTTACGGCAGGAACATTGCGCGCGCGTTTACGACTCTGGACGTAGAGGCGATATCACAACACGTATGCCGGCTGACGTCGCCCGTAGCGCCTCATCGATTTTCGCCTCACACGCACAAACATACCCGTCACCAGGCAGCAGCCTTAAGGACACGGCTACCGCAATTTTCATCACCATTTTTGATTTTTTATTTGTACCGGATATTTTTTTTCTTATTTTAGACAAAAAAGGTGACTAAATTTGACTCTTATGAAATTTATTTATCTCTCATAGTTTTCACGTAATGGCTTGTTAAAGTCATATTTAGCATGTTTCCGTTTTAACTACACTAAAACCAACTGACATACCAAACTAAAAAAAAAAATCACAGTTGATAAAGACATTGCAGGCTACAATGTCATGCTCATAAAAATAAAGAACAAAAATTATTTGTATTAAAAAAATGAATAATTTTTAAAATTTTTATTTACAGTTTCAGATTTTTTTTTTTTTTTTTAATTCAAATAATTTTTATTCTTTATTTTTATGAACACAAATTCTGGCAGGTGTGTTTTTCAGATGCGTTGAAAGGGGAATAAATTATTGGGGCGCTGGGAAGTTGTGTTATTAAAATACTTCTCAATACTTCGGAATTTGTTGGTTCTGTACTAAGTCTATCTCTGTGCTGTGCAGTGTGGCAAGGATAACGATACAGTTTGTGATGAGCTTGCATATGGCGCAGAGCCATAACCGAGACTGGTACCGCGCATGATGAATTTAAAACGACTCATTAATACTTGCCGCATGTCCGGACCAAGCCGCCATAAATGAGATGAAGCTTGCACTGCGCATTTGAGAGAATAGACCTGGCGCATGATAAGAGTACGCCTTACCGCGCTGTTCCGATCAAGATGAGGCGCAATGACGATCGATTCTAATCGATCCAGTTACGCATATGTAGTAAAGTGTAACGACATATCGCTTCTCGGCCTATCGCTATGCGGTGTGTTGGTAATCGCGCCCCAGTTGCTCATGGCCGACCCGGGTATTGATCGTTCGGAATAAAGTGAACTCTAAAAATTTAACCTTTGAAAAATATCACCAGCCGTTACTGCGTATAGTTCAACATTTACTATAGTTGCCTTACTGCTTGTACGGTTGGCAACAAAATTACGCAAAATAGTTCTGTGTATTTTCCTATTTAAATACAACAATATTGAAACAAAATCAACCGAAATAATCATAATTGTTTTTTAAGTAATAAATAAATTTTTTTTATAAAACTGTATCGATTACTACCGACTGCAAAAATTATCTTAAACGCGCAAACATATAGTGACGTGTCTAGGGAGGCTAGACATTTCCCGTCGTTAGTCATTACGCGCGGAAAGATACGCATTGGGTGAAAATAGAACTTACTCAGGGCTTTTTTGAGAGTTCACTTTATCTCGAACCACACATAATGTGTACGTTAGGTGGGTTTGACGATGTCGAAGCAGCGCAAGATGGGGCAGTTGTGGAAGGGGGGTGACGGAGGACGTAAGTCCGTTCACGTGGCAAAAAATTCATAATTTTTTATTCGTACGACTTAGTGTTCTTTATACAGACGTTACCTATGACTACATTTTCTGCTTGTAAAAGTTTTTTAGCGCTCATAGTTGTGTAAATTCGGACTTTGACAACGCGATATGTGAAGTTACGGGAACATTGGAACAACACAAACCAAGTGATTTACTCAAATGTAATAAATATGAGACATTTTCGGCCATATTCTGAAATCTTTAAAACACACAATAACATTTCTTTGTGCTTTTTTTTTAAAGAATCTTAAAAAGGTAACAATTTGTTTCATTGATGGCAATTTTTAAAGAAGTCGAAAGTACTTTGTTGTATGAGTTTAAGGACCTTGGACCCGTAAAAATCCAAAATTTTATATTAGTGCCAAACATTGTTCAAATTTTACACATAAGATAACATGCCATTTCACCAAATAAAAAAAATTATGTCCCATTGTTTTAGCATAATCACCTATCTAAGTCGCAAAATGGCAGTTGGGGGGTAGTCAAAATAATAAAAAATAATTAACTTGCAGAAACAGGATAATTCATAGTAATTCTTAATGATGTTAGCTACTTCAAGACACTTTTGTAAACACAAAGCAATACATTTTTGTAATTTTAAAAAATTGATGAAAATGAGTAAATTTTTGCATAACTTTGACTTTTAGCTACTGCTCAAATTTTCAAAACTAACTTTTGTCAACCATGTCATAAATTGCATTGATACACTGACTATCAGTTATTGTAATTTTGAATTTATTAGTTAATTACTTTTTTTTATTTTGGCTACACCGCAACGGCCATTTTAATTAAGACTTTGATGAATGATTATGCAAAAACTGTGGGGCTAATTTTTTTTATTTTGGGAAATTACGCATTATCTCATGTGCAATAGTTGAACAGTGTTTGGTACAAATATAAAAAAAAATCAAATTTTTTACGGGTCCAACGCCCGTAAATATTTTAGCATATGACACGAATTATCTAATTTCAGTGTATTCCACTCGAGTAAGTCACTTAGTGTTTGTTGTTCGTATATTCCCATAACTTACCGCTACGGGAAAACAACGATAGCTAAAATAAATTTTACATGTGGAAAATGCAGTCACAAATAATGTTTACAAAACGAATACTATGTTATGCAAATATAAAATTATGAATTTTTGCCACATGAGGGTGCAATTAAAGGAACTTACCTACCTGCATTTGAGTTGTGCTCCAGCGAGTTGTGTTTGTTTACGATACTACTTAATGTGCATGAAATTATTTGTATATCTACTAAAAATATCTTCAAATTAGAAACATGATTTTCAACACTTATAATACCTCAAAACGGCTTTTTGTTTCGAAATCGTGTCCGGAAAATACCAAGCTGATTAGAAAATCCCAAAAATGAAAACATGCGATCTACTTTACGCCATACTTCGTACAAGCAAAATTATATGGTCACCACTTAAAGGAATAGAAAATCGCATTGGATAAAAGAATAATAGTGTAGCACTGCACACCAATTACATATCTGTCTAGTACGTAGCGTCATTACGCAGGAATCTAAAATTTCCAGAAAAATTGACGAAAGGAAAAAAACCGGGTTTTCCCCCAAATTTTCCGGAAAATTGGAAAAATTGAAATTTTTTTAAAAATCATTGTGAAATTACACTAAACCTGTGGCGGCAAAATAGTATATAGTAACTTATATAAGGTCAATAAAATAAGGAGAAAAGGCCTATCTGATTCATTCTGAACGTTTACATTATATAGAGCGTCTCGCGCTTAGATTGCAGTACATGGTTATATGGACATTTTCTCTCTCTTTTCAATGCACGGTAACTGTCACAAGCACTGTCCTTGTTTCGGCGAGCACTGTTTCAAAAATCCTAAAATTTTCACCTTGTAACTTGGATCTTAAAATTTTTGCATATTGTACAGAATCGAAACGTGCATCGGGTGATATAGTTAGTTCATCATTTACACCATTTTAAGGGGTTGAAAAAATAAAAACAAATATTTTGAATTTGGTACTGTTTTCATGCATCCTTAAACATATCACATCATAACTAACGAATCAAAAGCAAAATCGTATCCAGATTTTTATGGTGTGTAATTTCATACGGCTGGACGCCAACGAACAAATCTGAAGGCTAAAATTGTTTTTGATAGTTGTACAGAATTTTTTTTTTTCTAACGTTATGTGCGCTTTCTAAAAAACTAAAACATCAAAAAGTTGGTCAGTGAGAAACTTTTTCACTATTCATTGTATATGGGAGATGAAAGAGAGGAAGTTGTTCGTAATGAGCTAAATCTATTTTTAAAAGCAACCCTACCTCAGTAGCTGTATCCGTTCTCTTGTATAAATTTGTGGAAAGGTTAATAAATAAGATACAGGCTTCCTTTAGTCAGCAGTTTTCTTCGTCCAGTGTCCTAAACTGGTTCAGTAGTGAAACTACAGTGTCATGCGACTGAACGATTAGTCGTGTATGGTGACTTGATTTCGAAACAAAATTTAGTGTGTGTAATTTTTTTGTTAACATTTATTTGCATGGAAGGCAAAACAATAGAGAGTCGTAATATAGGTAACCTACGCGAAAGGGAGCGAAATATTTTATTGATCTTATTCCAGTATTTTTTTTACATACTATTATTAACGCATTAAGGGAGCTTCAGAAGAAACAGGATGTTCCAAACTAACCATGTACTCTAACAGGAAGAAACAATAGCAACACAGTACTGTACATCAAACTAACATGAAAAACTGAAATCTTAAAGGAAAAACAAACAATAAATATTTCCTGTAATCTAATTTAAGGCGACGATCCTTCATTTCTAATACTTGTATGGTAAATATTTGTAAAATCCTAAATTAGAGCAAATATAATAATAAAACTCATACAGTTTGTTTGTAAGGTTTTACTACGTCGTCTAATTTCTTTCCCTGACAGAAAAACTTTACCTGGTTTCGGTAGGCTAAGTTTTTTGGCTGACGAAAATCCGTGCCTTCAACTTTACGGATAAGTATTGGAAAACTACATAATATATAGTAAAACAATTTTAAACAATAAGATAAACATATCGTATTATATATGCTCTCGTTTAGACTTAAGATATAATTATCAAAGAAGTAGTGGAAATGAGTGATACGCCTAAGTTGACATCAAGGCAGAACATTAATGTAGGCCTACTCTTTTGTTTGATAACCGAGCATGGTGGATCAGTGGTACCAAGCATGGTGGCGCAGTAATTAAACACTCGCCTCGCAATCGTGAGGACCCGGGTTCGATACCCGGCATCGACCATCCTGATTTCTGTTTTCCAGGGTCTTCCGAAATCACTCCCGGCGAATGCTCGGATGGTTCCTAAACAAAGACCTTCGCCGACTACTTCCCCATTTCCCTAAATCCTTGAGCTGTTCGAGGACACGTAAAAACGTCGAAATAAATAACATCCCCCTCTCCCACTCTAAATTTATAGCAGAAAATAACAGTGTAAAAAACAGACATATTTTTCTGTTCCCACATGACATTGATTTTGAATGATCAATTTCATAATCATCAACTACCCCGACCAATGTTGTCGTCTTCAGACAGGAGCTACTAAAATTGAATAAATCTTACGTTTTGTCAGCATTAGCTATAATGATTAAATTATATGTGATAATTATTTCTTAATGAAGTGCCCGTTACAATTCATGTAGTGAATTATATAAGTGGAGTATGAGAATTGTTTCTTATTTTAAAGTAATAGAAATTGTTATTAATTGCATATTTTGAAGTATGATGCTATGTAAATTGTAATATGAATTACATAATAAAGCATATAATAAATATTTTAAGCTAAAACCTCTGAAGTAGTTCACCTCCTGAACTTCGTAACGTGGCTGAGATCTGGCAACAGCGCAAGCCATAAGCTCTGTACTGCAATCTTAAGGTTGGGACTCTGTATAGCAAGGTGTACGAATGTGGAAAGAAGGCAAACATGAGAAGTTTACAGTTTTAAGATAAGGGGAACTACAAAAGCATCACATTACTGTAATTTAAGTATAGGCCCTAATGTAAATACATTAAGGGCGCCGCTACCCGCGCGCGAGAGGCTCAGAAGCGACGGAGCAGTAAGGTCGACCTTGAAGCGCGCATCAAATGCCGCGTCGCCTCAACGAGCCAAGCGCTGAACTAGCGTGCAAGCTTCCCGCTGAACCGTTTTTACTATGGGACTTTCAGTGACAACACTATCATTTTATCTTACGCGACGAAAGGGAAAGAATCGCTCTACAGGCCTATAATATTCAGAATATCGTGAAAATAATTACTCTTACATAAAAATCAACGTTAAAAGTCCCGATTCTGTCACTTTCACACTCAAAAAAATACTTGTTAGGAACGATATCAGTTAATGGCAAAATTATATACCTGTACTAAGTTCCTTAAATGCTTTTCGTAGCCTAACCGCGTGACAACGTGTTGAATGGTTTTCGAATGAAATCAGGATTGTTAAAGGTCTGCGCGCCTCTTCACGATTTTAGTAGACGGCGCCCTTAAACATCCAGATTTGTAATTCAGAGATTGTAAGATTATTTTTATTGCGCTTTTTTTCAATTATCCGTAATTTTTCACTTTAAGGAAAAAATCAAATTTTTCCCATTTTTACATCAATAAAAAAAAAAACAAATTTCCCTGTTTTTTCCCCAATTTTTTTTCCAAAGATTCGGAACCTTCGTATGACCTTCGGAACCCTACGTATGACCATCATCGGCACCCTTAGAACGACATCGATTTATTTCATCGGCACGCTAGTTTAGTACTTCGCGCCTAGAGGCGATGCGGTGTTTGCCGGACGTGTTAAGTTCGGCTTATCGCCTTCACAGTTCCCGTCCCTCGAACGTAAAGAGAAAGCTTCCGTCCACTAACTGTAAAGACCTAGATGTTGAGTGCTGACCTAAATCTCTTCATTTCATAAACGCATTCAGTGTCATATTCTCTTAATGTATGTAAATGTTTCGTACGTTGTCATGTAAACATTTTTTAAAGTGTAGCTCTTTCTTTTAAATTACACATTTGAGCCGACGCCTTCCTAATTACGTGTAAGCAGTCCGCTGCACGCAGCACGCCCTTGCGGGGTAACGGAAATAATCCCCTTAATGCAAATGCGTGGTTAAAGAGGAGGAATTACCGCCGCGGCTTTCCACGTAAATTGATGACTCGGCCCTCTTGCCTCGTGGTTGAACGGTGCGCCGCGGTGCGGGAGCTCGCAGTGGCGACCACGCCCACCAGATAGCCCCGGGGGAGGGGAGGTCAACCCCGTTGACAGGGGAGAAGGTTGGGTTGATGGGGGAGAGGACGGAATAGATAGGTGGTGTGACGTCACAGACTTCAAGCAGTAGCTCGCTCCCGCCGCGGTACTGGTTGACTGGAACTCAAGCAGAAATTTCGAATTTACACCTACTTGAATTGAGGGGAGGGGGGATATTCCAAGCAAGACGTGGTGTCTGTACATGTGAGTGTATTTAAAAGGATGGCTATTTTAATTTATTTGTTTTTACTTAAATTAGACTGTACGTCCTGTCGACAGCGATGACTTCAGAAATTATGATACAACTTCACACTAGGGTAGGAACTAGGAGAGGATTCGGCCATTGCCATGGAATTTTATGTTGTATCCGGTTGACTAAAGCATATTCTGCTTATTTATTATTTTATTTTATCTTTAGTTTTCTTTGAGACACATCTGCATCGCATTGAAAACTCTTTCAAAGATAATACAAACATCCACGGAACAGGAAACGAGTAAATGCTGTCATCGGTAAAGGATGTGATTTCCCTCAACTGCATTGCACGAATGTTGCGCAGTCTTTTCACGCTCAGTACACAGTTATGAATGAGCGCTTTAGGCAGCACGCACTTTCCGTGTGTATTTATTTCGATTATAGCCCAGGAAGTGTTTGGACCTATAAATGTATTACCTGCTGTCAGTAAAGCGCTCTGCATCCCAAAATATAGTCTAGTCAATAATGTGTGAGGGCGCCTATATGACAGTTCTGTTGGTAGTATGGTCTGCTGTGAATTATACACTTTGTTTTCCAGGATATTTTATTATCCTAGTAGCGTTTAACATCTCTCACTCTTTCAGTGAATTAAAACATTTATTTACAAGAGTACAGTCTGAAATGACATTTACCAGCTATCAAAATAAGTTCACGGGTTCGTTTGTGGAAAAGGCAATATCAATTTTGATAACAATGGAGGATCTCCAGGTCTGTAGACGTCCATAATTGTTAGTATTACTCCCGTGTTACTGAGTTTCCAAACCATTTTACTCCCTGCTTCTTAGTAAAAACCAAATCTCTTATCAGTATACATCAGTCATATTTGTTGGAGTGATTGAACCACCTGTACATCGGCGTCGTAAGCATTTGATTTTTTTTGGGAGGGGGGGGGACGTCACTGGTAGAGAAAGTGTACATATAACCTACGTAATAAAGGGGGTTGTGTAGGAGTCTTCCACCGGGAAATTTTATATTTTAAGGTGTAAAATGCTAATATTTAAAGAGTTTCTGCATCAACATATTTAATATACGACTGAAGTAAATCTTAATCTTAAAAAAATCTTTAAAACTACGAAATGTTTTGCCTTCCCCCCGTTTACGACGCCCCTGCACCTGTAAGCTAAACATGATTTCTGGTGTCCAGTTGTGCATCACTTGAGTTTTAAAATTTCACCGGCTGCAAGTTCTTTGATCTATGTTCGCTTGTAAGACAATGAACTGTTCAGAGTTACTATGGTTGCTCGTGGGCTTCACATAGCTGTTCCTGATATACAGAATAAAACATTTATACCAATTATTACTGTGGCATGTCTGATTTAGTTGAAACCTTAAGAAATTCTGTTTGCTAGTAGGTATTGACAGTAACAGTTCGATTCTCAGTTGGATTTGTGAGTGTTTAAAGTAGTAAGTTATATAGTAGTATGTCACATGTTTCGAGTAACTGTGTAATAAAGTATAATGCTTAGTAGTCAGAAATTAAAATTTATTTCTTTTCTTTTTTTCCAGGTGCGGTAATCAGGCAAAACCTATTTTCGCTAATATACCTGTTACTGTTTTTTATGTTACCATTCATCAAGGTCCCAACACTGAAGACTATGGCTGGTAAGGACATAATTTTGTAATAAACTTAGCCTTGTAAGTTTACACACGAGCCTTAGCAATTTTTTCTTTCCGAGTTAAATTTCCTATATGTTTACTGTTTATGGTGTTCGATATTGCATTGCAGATAATGAGTAGGGTCCCCTAATTTTCGCGAAAAGAATTTTGCTCCACTTTGTTTCAGTGACTTATGTGCACATCTGCAACTCTGCTTCATAACCAGTAATTGGACGTCTTAGCTGTGACATGTCTTGGGGTTTTACTGGCAAATCACAGACTTGTGAAGTTGTAGAAACGTTATTGTGATTGGCAAAGTCAAATGAGAGACATCACTTCACAAAGACACGCTGCCAATAACACTGAAGTAGAACTGCAGATGTACGCGTAAGTTACTGAAACAAAGTGGGGCGAAATTCTTTTCGCGAAAATCAGGGGTCCCTAATAATTAGTTGTAGGCTCATAACATGTTAACTTGGATATTTGAAGTAAGGCATGCTTTTCCATAACGTTGTAATAAATAATACAGTACTATAAAACTGCAAAATAATTACTTATGCAAAATTTAATTGGAAAGTTCTGTTTGCTTTCATTTAGGAAATGTATTGTATAGTAAACTCTTGATTATCAACGTGATTATCCTTTGACAGGTGCAAAATGTTGCGATTTAGGTGTTTCCTAATAGAAATATTGAGTGTAATGCTGGGAAGATATTTCAATATTTTGGTAGGTATAACTAGTTAGTGAATAATTTTGCAAAAATACCTTTATAAGTGGCATTATCTAGCAGAAATAACATTATTATTTTACATATACCCAAAATTGCGAGAGGAAAAAATGGGGAAGGGGGGTGGAGGGCATACTTTACAACCGCCACTGCTTTCTGTGGATCAACTGCGGCACTTTCAACAATAATTAAAAATAATTATGTAAAGCCTCGAATTTACAAAGTCCTCTTTTAAGAGGACCACGGCTTTACGATTTCAGCCGTAGGGGGACTTTGCTGCGTAAAATGTAGTGTAGTGAGAATTAGTAATGCTCCGAATTAGAATAGGTATCTATGTAAAAAAAAAAAAAAGTAGTATTTCTTGTGACTTTTAAGT